>CATIXQ010000029.1:4869686-4967311 GCA_949711755.1 Leptidea juvernica | reverse complement strand
TGGATGGTACTTTGCACGTAATGTGGATGGTACTTTGCACGTAATGTCCGGTGGTGGAATTCGGCCGCTGGAATCACCCGAACAGCTCCTCTGAGCACTCCCCGTGATAAATGCGGTAGAAGATGCAGAGAGAACCGACGTCTCTACGCAATGCCGAAGAATCAAGCCGATCGGAGATGACTTGATCGTCGATGATTCGAGCCGCTTTTCGTTGTATGCGGTCAAATGGAAGAAGCTGGTACTGGGCAGCACCCGCCGAGAGGTGAGAACAGTACTCGATGTGAGGCCGAATTTGCGCCTTATAGAGTTGCAGGCGGTAGCTTTTAGTGAAGTACAGTCTCGCCTTACTGAGTACACCAAGCTTTTTAGTGGCCAGTTTGTGCTTGTCTTCCACGTGACCACGGAACTGAACGTCGCTCGATAAATCGACACCAAGTATGGCAATACAGGCTGTGGCAGTTAGAGGAGTGATCTCGAATCGAGGGGATACGACAAAGGGAGACTTTTTAGTGGTGAACGCTCACACTTATGTCTTCTTGGGGTTGAATTGAACTAAATTTTGTCGGCCCCATTCCGAGACTTTGCAAAGCATAGTCTCGATTTCAGACACAAGTTTGTTCCGGTTCTCGTCGACGCTATGCCGGGACATGTTGGCACGGCCGGTGTAGGAAGCATACCCCGTGCTGTCGTCTGCAGAGCAATGAATACTGCTGTTTTCAGCACATCATTGATATGCAGAAGAAGCAGTGTAGGGGATAGCACGCTGCCTTACGGGACACCAGATTTTATGGGTTTTTAGGTTTAAGATAACAACCTTGATTCTCCGATGGGCCAAAAAGGTAGTGATCCATTTGCACAACTTCTCGGGAAGCCCAAAGGATGGCAGTTTCGCTATAAGCGCTTTATGCCACACCC
The DNA here is from genome assembly GCA_949711755.1 of Leptidea juvernica. Lineage (NCBI taxonomy): Eukaryota > Metazoa > Arthropoda > Insecta > Lepidoptera > Pieridae > Leptidea > Leptidea juvernica. The sequence goes on along the minus strand of CATIXQ010000029.1, from coordinate 4,966,396 downwards.
GGTCGAAGGCCTTCGCTATGTCCAAATCACCGCCAACGCCTCTCCCTTTGTCTCAACCGCTTGCGCCCATTTATGGGTGAGGTATGCAAGAAGATCACCAGCTGAGCGACCCTGACGGAAACCGTACGGGCAGTGGCTGATCACCTGGTGCTCCTCTAGGTATCCCAAGAGCTGGCAGTTGATGATCGACTCCATTACATTGGAGAAAATGGAGCTAATGGCACTGGGGCGGTAGTTGGACGGATCCGAGCGTACACCTTTCTTAGGGATCGGGTGCACTAAGGCCGCCTTCCATAATTTCGGGACTGCACCTGATGAGTAGGAGAGCCGGAAAAGACAGGTAGGACCGGTGCCTGTTCCGCAGCACATGCCAGCAGCACTATCGGGGGAATGCCATCGGGCCCGCTCGATTTATGAATGTCCAAGGTGAGAAGCGCCTTAAGCACGGCGCCACGCCGGATTTTTACCTCCGGCATGTATGACTCGCACCACGGAATATGCGGTGGTGGTGCACTTTGGTCACCCAGAGTCGAGTTGGACGCGAAGAGGGAGACCAGGAGATCTGCTTTCTCTTTCGCGTCATGGGACAGCGCATCATCGTCCCTGTGCAGTGGCGGAATGGCTGGCTGGCAGAAGTTTCCTTGGACAGCCTTGGCGAGTGACCAAAACGCACGAGTTCCCGAGGGAAGGCGTGCAAGTCTCTCGCCAATTCTACCAATGTGCTTCGACTTCGCGTCAACAATAACTCATTTGATGGACCTGGAGGCATGATTGTAGTGTTTTTTAGGTTCGCTGGAATTCACATCCTTAGATACCATCGCATTGACCCAAGCCTGATAGCATTCCTGCTTTCGGCGAGAGGCGATTTTGCAGGAGCGGTCAAACCATGGTTGGGAACTGCCACCTATAGGCATAGAGGAGGATGGAATGACGGGTTCCATACCTTGCAGTACCACATCAGCGAAAGCGTCAGTAGCGGCATCTGAATCACCCAGCAAAAAACAGATTTGCCTCCACGGGTAAGATGCAAAAAATACAGCATCTCATCCCACTCTGCTGACCTATAGTGCCACACGCGGTGACAGCCTAAGAAGGCGCATGATCGGCACGGTGCTTCGGATCAGGCAGTGGTCCGAGCACCCCAGAGGAGGGTCAACGGAAACTAGGTAGCCGTCCGGATGTGAGGTCAACAGAAGGTCCAACCGTGAAGACATCTGGGATTCGCGTTGGCGCAATAACCAGTTGCGTCAGACTTTAAGCTAAGGCGAAGTAGTGAACAGATCTCGGTCGTACGTGAGCCTAGCCATTCAGGGCGTTAAAATCGCCCAGACACACGATCTCTGCAGTGGGGATCTGCTCCAACACGGAATCTGTAGCCATTTGGATGTGTTCGAGGAGCCAGTCAGTCTCTGCGTTACCGCTATGGGACCTATACAGGCATGCGTAGATTCGTGGATAGTGATCGAAGACTACACGCAGCCAGATGATGGATAAGTCTTGTCCTTCAAGAAAACTCAGGCGTCGAGAACAGACACCCTCCCAGCAAATGGCCTAACGGCAAGACCAGCGCTGGTTTTCAAACCAGCAAATATGCTGAGTTGGAACCACTTTGTGACGTATAGAAAATAATATTTCTCAATTTTGTTTTATGTTTTATTGTACTATATCGTCATGAATAAACTTTTTTTCTTTCTTCTTCTTTCCCTGACGTAAGCGCACACTCCAGCCCGCGGTATAAAGGAGTGTTCCAAATTATACCCCAGGTATGAAAGGTGAATCAGCCAGAGAGGATATCTGTACATACATACATACATAAAATCACGCCTCTTTCCCGTAGGGGTAGGCAGGGACCACTTCTTTCCACTTGCTACGATCCTTACATACTTCTTTCGCTTCGTCCACTTTCATTATTCCTTTCATACATGCTCTCCGGTTTAGGGTACTCTTGACCTGGCCTTTTTTCAAGACGTCCCTGATTTGATCTTGAAACGTCCGGTCTACCCCTTCCAACACTTTCATTCACACTGGCCTTATACACTTTCTTCGTCAATCGTTCTTCATTCATTCTCTCGACATGTCCAAACCATCTCTGCATACCTTTCTCAATTTTTGTCACAACATCTTCTTTCAGACCACAACGTTTCCTTACCTCACAATTTCTTATCCTGTCACTAAGTTTAACTCCTATCATACTTCTCAACGCTCTCATCTCAACTGCATTTATTCTGCTTTCATGTTTCTTCTGCCATACCCAACTTTCACTTCCGTACATGAGTGTTGGAACCAACACCCCCTCATGCACAGCCAAGCGAGCCTTATTAGACACCTTCTGACTGTTCATAAAGGAGTGCAAAGCTCATTCACCATGTTTCCTGCATTCACTCTTCTTTCAATATCACTCTCATACTTTCCATCTCTTGTAAATTTAGAACCCAGATACACAAACTCATTCACTTGTTCAATTTTTTCATCTCCAATCACGATATTGCAGTCTGTCACTACCTCATCTCTTTCAAGCACCATCACTTTCGTCTTCTTTACATTCATCTTCATTCCCTTTCTACCAAAAGCTCCATTCATAGCAGTTACCATCTCTTGCAACTCCTCGGTTGAAGATGCAAGTAATACTTGGTCATCAGCATAGAGAAAACATTTTACGAGTAACTCATTCATTCTCAACCCACTGTCATTCTCTTTTAAACCTGTCAAGCAATTGTTCATGAACAGATTAAACAGCCACGGTGACGCTACACATCCCTGTCTAACACCTTTTTCTGATATTAAACTATTCAGTGTATGCCCCGTTTATCCTTACACAAGCACTAGAATCTCTATAAAGAGATTGCAATGCTCGTATGAGGCTCACACCGCTCGCGGACAATGCTGACCACAATTCATTCCTCACCACTCTATCATAGGCCTTTTCTAGATCCACGAACGCGCAATAGACCTTTTTGTTTTTAGCCAAAAACTTTTCGGCTATGCGCCGCAAGAAAAAGACCTGATCCGTACATCCCATTCCCTTTCTAAATCCCGCTTGTGTATCCCATACTTTTTCGTCTGTTTCATTCACAACTCTTTCAATCAACACTTTTGCATACAATTTACCGACGACGCTGAGAAGGTTTATACCGCGGTAATTTCTGCAGTCTTGTCGTGACCCATTTCCCTTATACAATGGCACGATTACAGCTTTGCACCAGTCTCCTGGTACTTGCCCATTTCGCCAGCACAAATTGAAGAGGCGGTACAGCTGGCTAGCCACTATGCCCTGACCAGCCCTCAGCATATCGACGGTAAACAAACAATCAAATATTTCATCTTTATAAGTTATTTATTAGTAGAGATAGACAGTATTCTTGCCATTTACCTGTCACGCAAGGAAAATACACCACACAGGGAATCTCCAACGTTTCTTTACAAACTCAGGAACACATAAGAATCGTATTATGGTTTGCGGCTTATGTTACTGGCCTTAAATATATGACGACCCCTATAGCCCAGTGGTTAGTGATCGAGCCTACTGAGCTAGAGGTTCCGGGTTCAAATCCTGGTAGGTGCAATCATTTTTATGATGAATATGAATGTTTGTTTCCGAGTCATGGATTTATATGTATTAATGTATGTTTAAGTAAGTATATTGTATTAAATATATCGTTGTCTTACACCCCTATAGTACAGGTTATGCCTAGTTTGGGGCAAGATAAATTGTGTATGAGTGTGTAAATAATATAATAATACTAGCTGACCCAGCAAACGTTGTATTGCCGATATTAAAATCGCGATACAAAAGTAACTGTTGATCGTAGATGGGTGAAAATTTGAAGTTGTATGTATTTTTAATGCCACATTATAAAAAAATAAAAACAAAAAATTTCGTCCAAAAATTAAAAAAAAAATTAAAGGTGAACAACCCTTATTACTTAGGGATATGAAAAATAGATGTTGGCCGATTCTCAGACCTACTCAATATGCTCACAAAATTTCATGAGAAACGGTCAAGCCGCTTCGGAGGAGTACGGGAACGAACATTGTGTCACGAGAATTTTATATATAAGAAGTATTATTATATATTTGACCTTTAATTTGATTTTTACCTGCAGGGTTGTGATTTGTGTTCCCATTTCTAGCAGAGGCACCAAAAACTCTTCTGGGCTTAAGGGACTGATGTGTAACCTGAACAAACCGAAAAAGTATGATATTATGTTATTTTTTTAAAGTGATAACCCTCGCTTTCGAGAATAATTACACAAATTAATTAGCATCAGGAAAGTTAAAAGAAAAACCTCTAAGTCTCGTAGTTTCCGACTTGGCCATCACCGGCCCTCTCTTTAAACCATCGTAAATCTAAATCCTGAGTTTCATGGTTTTATCTTCCATAATGACGAATTTCCATACAAATAATTTTAATCCCCTATTACAACCCCTCCATTATTTTTTATGCAATAAATAAACTTCTTTCGCTCACTTTTATTGTTACAGCTTTGTGTGTTTTGCAGTAATTCGGTGGTGAGTAATTGTGGTCCTGTCATTTTTGACATTTTTCTTGACATAATAGTTCAAGACTCTTGGTCAGTTTGGCCAAGCGGATTCAAAAGATGTGGTAATTTATTATTTAAGTTTCATTGAATTTATTTTTATAATTGATTGTTAATTATGAACATTAATTTAATGAATGGTGTTTAGGATGTCATTGCATTTTGTGAAATACGTTTTAATCAATTTTTATTTTCATGATCAATGGTGTGTCACGGGCTTGTGGTGCTACGAAGTGGCAACTGCATTTGCTGCATAGACTAGCGTGATGCATAGCGTCTAAGAAGGAGGATGGAGCATCGTGAGGCGCATTTTCCATCGCAGCATCAGCTCTTGACGATGCAGTGTGGTGTCAGCTCGTAGTGCTGCTGGGTGGCACTTATTTACGTTGTATGCTGATAGACGCGCATACTATGGTATGTTCTGATGGCTATATACCTGACGATTCGCTCTGCATTCATTACACGGTGGAACACTTCAACAATAGCGCCAAATCCAAATCCTTGCAGCGTTTGTGCCAACTCCTGCACGCAGAAATCTCGTGGCATACTTCTCATTCTATAGAATTCAATCATTTTGACTTTCAAATATATAAATCATCTAAACAATAGCCAAATGGCTCGTTTATTAAGCCGAGTCAGTGAGACGTTGGGAGATGTATATGCCTTTTCGTAATTTCTTCTCAAAAATGAAATATTGTAAGACTAGTAATATTGAGTTAGACTGAGATCTAGAGCATAATCAGACTTTGCTCACCAGTGGGAGGCTTCTTTGCACAGGATGCCGGCTAGATTATGGGTACCACAACGACGCCTATTTCTGCCGTGAAGCAGTAATGTGTAAACATTATAACTGTGTTTCGGTCTAAAGGGCGCCGTAGCTGGCGAAATAACTGGGCAAATGAGATTTAACATCTTATGTCTCAAGGGGACGAGCGTAATTGTAGTGCCGCTCAGAACAAAGTATGCCTCATAAACATAATTTAGCAATTCTTATGAATTTCAGTGATCATGTAAAAAGGGGATAAAGGAGTGTCTCATGTCACGGATGCAGCATGAATTGAGCGTGACGAGGGAGTATTGAGGGAGTCTAATAGCAATCTGACTACTACAAAACTTTCTTTTTTACCGCCCATGAACATCAGAAATACCAGAGAGATCAAGAGAGGGGTTTCTTGTCTTTAAGATGGGATTATGCTTTACTCTTGAAGGTACCTATGTCGTATCTGGAAAACAGCAGCAGGTGATTCCAGAAAATAGCTGAGCTGGCAATCGAGAACATAACCCATCTCCATAAGGTACCACGAATTATTAACTACTACAGTGATAACTTTGTAAAAACGCCTATCGTATTTACTAAACAGCTTGCCTGAGGACATCCGACCAGAATAGAAACCAGTAAGAAATTTTTTAAAACTAAACTAAATTTTTGTGGCCGGTTTTCTTAGATCTGAGGCGTACATTTTAAAATGGATGGTAGATTTTTATTCATATGTGAGACTTTTATGAATATAAATATTTGCATCACAAAGTAAACACGTCTTTCAAATCCAATTGCAAAGTGTTATTAATGTCCGTGCAACGTCATATCACTTTTGCCCAAGCCAAGTTAGCTAAGTATTAAAACCAAGCTAGATAATCACTCAAGGTCGCTGGCATTGAGTGTCACCTTTATATTCGAACTCAAAGTACACAATCCATACCTCTGAAAACTCTCGTAGAAGAAATCTCTGAGACTGTTATAGTCAGTTCTTGGCACAAGTAGCATTTCGTTGAACAACGACACCATTGGCTTCGCTTGGATGTCAAACGGGTTTGTACATGTTGCTGCGAAGATACAAAATTAACTAAGAAATATTTTTAGAGATTTTTATATCGATTGGATGCAGGTTTGTGCTTTTTTATATTGCAAACAGGTAACTGGATTACCTGGTCATATGTAATATAAACCACCCGCCAAAAGACATCATCAACATGGTAAGTCATAAGATGGTGTCATGGAGGTATATAGTAGACTTGAAGATCCTTAAGTTCACAAATAAAATTTGAAAACAAAATTTTATGAACGATGCCGGAATCGAACCCACGTCCTCTTGCGTTCCGTGCGAGTGCTATCCCAACTGAGCTAACCGTTCGAGTGACGTATCGTCATAAAATTTTGTATGCTTTGTTCAACTCTCAGGTTGTGGCTTCATCTACAGGATCTACTTTACAGTTGATAACCTGCTCAACACCAATATTTATATATTAGGAAATTGAGTTGAGACGTCGCTCTTGCTAATGTAAAGAATTAATCTATATATATAAAAGAGAATGTTTGTTTGTATGTTCCCTAATAACTCCTAAACTATTCGACCGATCTCAATGAAATCTTTTGTAAGAGATTTGTTGAAGCTCAAGAAAGGTTTACATATATATAATGAATGGAAAATGAATGAAAAGATGGTTCCACAGAGTGGCTGTGCTTGGCAAAATTCTTAGTGAAACACGAGGTTATGGAATATTAAACACTTTGACGGCAACATATATAATATAACCCGAAAAGCTCTTCTGAGCACATACCGTGATATATGCTACATATAATATGAGTTAAAGAAGATGTAATATATACTGAGGTGAAAAATTTTAAGTTCATTCATTTTGTAGACAAGGCAGATGAAAGTAAATTGATTCCAGAAATTTATTGAGTAAATGCGGGTAGAAGTGAACAATGAATTCAAGCTCTAAAGGTCGATGCATCCAATACACGATAATTTACATTAATACAGTTAATTCTTTATTACTTTTTATGAAATAGTTTCCATTATTTAAACACGACTCATATTGGATGCAGCACCTTACAAACTTATTTGTTATGTATACTACAGCCATTGTAAAATACTCTACTGAGTTTCTTATATGTTCTTCTTACGAGCTCAACTATATACGAACATAATATAGTAACCTCAGATAAAAGAATTATTTGTAGTGCCGATTCAAAAGCGCTTATCTTAAGCCTAATTGAATAAAGTTTATTTAACTTTGACTTTTGAAGGTCAAGGCAAGAAAAAAGGCCTCTTTTCATTGATATAACTACATAACATTGATAATTTTAGATATAAACCTTCCGTAAAAATACTATCTAGCTCATGGTAATAGCCAGGTGCTAGCGGATAGACAGACAGACGAAGTAAAGACCCTAGAGACTACTCATTAGATGGTTTGAAAACAAGGCAAATGATTATAACAAAACCCTTTCATAAAAAATAAAAATAAAAACCTTGTGTTACCTATGAGCATAATTTTGTCGTCTTCATTGATTTGTTTAATTAGCTTAACTAATGGATTCCTCATATTCTTCGCCATTAAATATCTCTCTTCAGCCGGAACCTGTAAAGTTACAGAAATGATTTAGAGCTTTTAGTTTCATTTAACACTACTTTTTACTTTAAAACATCGATATATTTTCTATCGACCATTATGTGATATTTATGTATATACATTATTATGATTTATTAAATAAATGATGTTCACTTTATCTCCAGAGTTAAACGGGCACCGCTGAAAATCAGTGATCAGTTTCATAGCCACGGCCGTGTCACAGATAATCGTGAGCCGGTGCCCCATTTACTGCACTGCATAACAACTCGTGGAATTGACAACCTTAAATATTATTAATGCATAGACAGCCCATTTAACTGTCGTCGAAATATTTTAGATTTGGTAGAACAATATTGGTAAATTGGTGCAATCTTGTCGTTGTAATGTCGTTGACGCGCGCCTATTATAATAAAACACTTTCACGAACCACTTGAATAGAATAGGGGTAAATCTTTCCAGCTTTCAGGTGGCATTGTACTTGCAACTGGGAGAAATGAAACATACCCGATATCTCCCAGAAATAGTTGCCAACCCTAACTATATCTAGTTGGTGCGGATAATTATTTTTATGTTTGTGGCGTGTGGTGTGATGGTGGGATTCAGCGACAAGAACGAGCTATTCAGAACCCTCACCGCGATATATGTGATAGAAGACACAGAATGAAGCATTGTTATTATGATAGGTACTGACGATATATATATTATTTATTTCAAGCCGCTTTTTATTTAGTTAAAACATCCTAAGAATTAATGTTAAAGGGAGAATGGTTAGACTAGTGCAAGCATGGATTCCTGTGGTCTCACTCTGCTGTACACAATAAAATGTAGACGGGGTTGGTAATTTAAACGGAAATCGAAATATCTGTATTTCACAATTTTCACTAATAATAATTATTATAATAACTGACTCAATACAATTTAGGCAGCGGCAAATTCTAAGGGGTAACCTTAGAATTCACAATAAGTAATGTCCACTCGAACTTAGCGCTCTGGCTTATATAGGGCACGACCGTCTACCGTGATGATGCTACTAACTGTTAAGGCCTGGATTCACTTTGATTAGTGATTAGTGCAGGTGATTAGTGATTAGGAGAAAACAAGTATGGACAGCGACTGATTAGTGCAGGTGATTAGTTGGCTGCGTAGTAACGTGATTAGAAGCGTGTTCTATTTTTTTGCTTGTGAAGTGCGAGTAGCTACGTCCCGCGTGCCCTCTCATCACCCTCACTCGCAGTGTGCCTGTCACTAAACACGAGAGCAAAGTAATATTCCGTCGTATCTTCAGCAGCCAATTCCTTAAGGAGTTGGTTGGTAGCTTGCGCCATGAATGGGTCTTTTATTAATCCATTTTCGAACCCATATTTTTTGTCTTGCATGTTCAGCTTACAAAAGTTCTTCGGTTTCAGAAACCACCGCGTTTAGTACTTCTTGCAACTCCAAGCGCGTTTGTCTATGTTCGTCCATACTTGCTGATTGACACCTAACAACTGAATTTACTAAACAGAGCCAATAAAAAAGAATTGGACACTACTTGCACTATACAACTGCACTAATCATCCTAAATATCTAATCACTTGCACTCGCACTAATCAAAGTGAATACAGACCTTTAGTTGGCACTGCTGTCGTGCAAACTAACTTACACGAATCAAGTTAACTAAAGATCTGAATATTAAATGGTATTAACGTTATTTCTAATTATAGTGGTAATTATATAAAATAACATTAATAACCCAGTAAGTAGTTAATTGGGATATCTTATAGCAGTTCATGACGTTGGTAGCGCTGTTAACACATCAAGCTGACATGTGAGTCGCGAATAATTAGGGAATCAATGTCCGAAACGAATAAGACACCACGCGGACAGAATAATGAACTATTAGTGTCAAGTGTCAATGTGTATTCATGCAACTGTGGGAGTTACCAGTGGGAAGCTCCTTTGCACAGGATGCCGGCAAAATTATGGATACCACAACGTCGTCTTTTTCTGCCGTGAATTTGTAATGTGTAAGCATTATTGTGCTTCGTTCTGAAAGGGGCCGTAACTAGTCAAATTACTGGGCAAATGAGACTTAACATCTTATGTCTCAAGAATTATTTGGTTTCTTCAAGAATCCTGAGCGGCACTGCATTGTAATGGGCAGGGCGTATAAATTACCATCAGCAGAACGTCCTGCTCGTCTCATCTCTTACAGTCGTTAAAACATATGTTTAAAAATTTCGGCTTCAAATAAATAAAATATATATCATGAGTACCCGTCATAATAATATTTATGTTAAAGTTTCGCGATGATAAGAGTGTAAACTAAAAAGCCGCCAAGTGCGAGTCAGACTCGACCATGAGGGGTTCCGTAGCAGTAAGTAACATTATATAAAAGTTATGTAGAAAGGAAAATTACATTAAATTATTTTAATGGAAAAGGCAAAAAATCTTTGGTCAAAATCATACAGTGCAAATGACGTCTCATCATTTATACGTATTAAAAAAACTACTTACTAGATCTCGTTCATACCAATTTTGGTGGAAGTTTGCATGATACATCATATATTCTTTTTAGTTATCATTCTCTTATTTTGGAAGTTACAGGGGGGACACATTTTACCACTTTGGAAGTGTGTTTCAAACTATTCAGTTTAGAAAAAAATATATTAGAAACCTGAATATCATTTTTGAAGACCTATCCACACACATATGGGTTTAAGAAAAAAAATGTTTGAGTTTCAGTTCTAAGTATGGGAAAACTATTGAACCCCCAAAATTATTGTTTTTTTTTTTCTATATATGTGTGAAAATGTTAATACGGTTCAGAGAATACATTTACATACCAAGTTGTAACAGTATAGTTCTTATAGTTTTTGAAAAAGTGGCTGTGACATATACGGACCGACAGACAGACATGACGAATCTATAAGGGTTTCATTTTTTGCCAATTGGCTACGAAACCCCAAAAAGATTGAACATACCTTAGTTCTAAACACCCGTTCGATATTCTTCATAAAAATTATTGCGGGTTGGAACAGTCTCGCTGCTACTAACACTGTTGTCATCAATTTACCAGGCGTCCCCGTCTTCGCACTAAACACTTCAGGGCTTATATCTATTTTTACTGCATCTGCCAAAAACAACAGCATTTATTTTTTAAAAGTATAACCAATGGCTAATAAACAGCATCATTGACTGTCTGGCTCTTTAAATTATTAAAGGAGATGGACAAAAAATGTATATATAAAAAATCTCTCATTGAAAAGCAGACATCTTCTAGAACAAAAGTACTAAAGGTGCAAATTGCTCAGCAGCGGTGGAGAAAAGTAATGGGGGTTTAATTACAGTTGACTCATAAACGACCCAGCATCACTGCCTCGCTTGTATGTAAGCGATGATAGAAGAGAAGAGGAAGCTGCGAAGGCAATGGCAATACCTGTGGTGCTCGACCATGAAGACGCGGCTGAACGCTCTGTCCGCCAAGATCTCAGGCGCACTGGAAAGCGAGCGAGCCGGCGAAGACTGGTTCGGCATGCACCACCTCTGCCGTCAACTTTCCGGGAAGCCCTCCCCGATTAGACACAGTGGGCTTTTCAAGAATCCTAAGCGGCACTGCATGCATGAACGTCCTACTCATCACGTCCCGTATTTTCATAAAAAAAGACCTCTCAAAGGCAAGAACCCTCTCGATGCGGCCCATATGAAGAACGTGGTCAACCAGACACGCGCCGCACGAAACCTTCTTCGCCCCATGCTGGCGTATACCTACCTCTCCGTACGAAGCTGTGCGTATACAAGGCGGACGTTCGCACGCTACTCACCTACACGGCCCTCGCCTGGTTCGCGCTTACAAGCGAGACGGGTCGCAAGTCGCTGCGAGCGCAGCAGTCGGTGACAGTCCACACTATCGCCGGAGCACCACGCTTCATACGGGATCAGGTCATGTCCAGAGACTTGCGCATGGAGACCCTGGAGACTTTGTTCGTCGCCTGAGCACTTCTGTATTCACACGCGCCGATGGAGCGCGATCCCTGCATTTGTGTGGCATCGCGCCATACCATCGACGACTACCGAACATAAGAGGACTACCACGTGACCTATTCTCCTAGAAGATGACTGCTTCCTCGCCGCTAGCTGATGGGCGCTCGCCGGTACTCTACCGGTGGGCTCGACCTCGCTGAGCGTCGGGCGCAAGCCAACCAAGGCCCTATCACCCTGTCGCAGTCTGCAGATTTTTTCGCGACACTACGCTGGCTCGATCACATTGCAGCAGGATACCACCGGATACAACACCATGGACCAACCGGTCCCACCCAGAGCCCCGCCTGTAGTTGCAGGTGGTGACTATACAGGCGGCACTGAAAGGGGCCAGTGCCCCGCACATGGATTTTTTGTTAGGCTACTTACAAAAGTACCAGCCAATATATAACAGCAAATCTTGCGAGCCTTAAATTTTTGTTTTATTGTTAAACGCTATCTATTGCTTCTTTTTCTTATCATCAGAGTTATTCTTAGCTTGCGATTCTGATTTAAGACTCAAACTTTTTGAGTTACTTACTAGCTTCCCCAGCAACAGTGTCAGCTAGGAACGACTTGCCATTCTTCTCTGGTCCGACTAGCAGCACTGCTTTGTTTCTAGGTGCTCCGGGTTGAATTCCCAGACCGAAAACACATGATAGGGTCAGTCGTCGCTTCACATCACCATAGCCTGGAGGTGGGAACCTGGTGAAAAAGAGCCATCAATCACATAAATCGTTTGGACAACTTATTTGACGTAAAGAAAACTTTATTCCTAAAAATTTTGCCAAATTCTTTTGATTTATCTGGTAGAAAGAAAGTACGATGCCGTTAATAAAGTTATCAGAGAATCTCGCAAAATTAGGATATAATCCCCACCTTTGGATGGCTGACTGGACTGGATTACAAAGAACTTTCTTCCACGTACAACAAAACTGTATAATGGACGATACGAAATGGGTACCTTGAAAAAAAAGGCGTACACCTTAAAGGCCCACAACGCTCCTGTGATTCCGATGTTTTAGAAAGAGAATGTGGGCGGCGGTGATCACTTAACACCAGGTTACTCGTATGCTCTTTTATCCTCCTTTTCCATAAAAAAAACCAGATAGTTTTCTGTAGATCTGTAAGTGGCGAGAATGTCGTAAGCTGATGTGAAATTGAAATAAATATTACAAATGACCACACGTCTGCTTTATCTTTATCACGCATATTATTTCTTGCCAATATAAGTTACTGTTGAATAGAAAACACAAGTCATTCTCATGTTGTTTATAATAATTGTTTAAAAACTTCACAAAACATTAGGAATTGATAAAGGATCTCCGTTTGGTCCTAAACTTTTCGGTAGCTGCACTAATAATAGTTGGTAGTGCCTCACGAAATAAAAAAATATATAAGGTTTACTTGGCAATAGGGTCCATGATATTAAAATCGTAGGCAGCATACTTGTAATCACCGAAAATATCTTTAATCTTCGACTGTGGTTTCGAGAGAAGCTGCAGATCGAAGAGCTCCTGAAATTGTTATTTTATGAGAAAATCAGACTTTCAACTAATTGAACCTCAGACATCGACCAACTCACTACGGAGCTCAGCGTAACTTAACAAAATTGTTCAGCCACGCCCCTAATCGATTTAAATAACATGTTATTGTGTTAACAAACACGAAAACACGGCGCACCGAATCCGGCAGGAGTTATTGAGTAGAGTGGATGCATCTATTCACACAATGGCAAATGTTTACAATATACAGTATATTGTAAACATTTGCCCCCTTATTCATTATAGTCTGCTAACTTAAAGCATTGCTAATTCTCACTCTGTCTTCTTCTATTGACCTAAGTCAGAATGAGAAAAAACACACCTTAGCGGCTGTTTAAAGTTAGCGGACCATTATGAATAAGGGGGTTGAAGTATAGAGCATATATATTTACATTTAACAGCAAAAGCAGATTAATCGGCGACAGAATCATCGTCACTACAAGTAGCGCATGGATCAGCCATCGCTTCCCAATCATAATCTAGAATTGGGGACAGTCGCATAACTTTGAAAGGAAGGCTAAAAATAGTATGAAGCTATCAGTTTAGATACGGTACCTCTAACTCATGCGTTAGTTTGTCATCCAAAATCACGGGCATCGGTGGTTTCTTTAACGGTTGCGGCTTTTTTCTTGGTTCCAGCTTGGGCATCTTCAAACCGCTTATTTTAAACATATGCTGCTGGGCTTTGTTTAGAACTTTAAGTTCTAATCTGGAGAGAATTGTAATAGTTTGGAGATACCATCGACAAAATTAATTCATGACCCAGTCGGCGCCTATTTCTGCCGTGAAGCAGTAATGTGTAAGCATCTTATGTCTCAAGGTGACGAGCGCAATTGTAGTGCCGCTCAGAATTTTTAGGTCTTTCAAGAATCCTGAGCGGCACTGCATTGTAATGGGCAGGGCGTATCAATTACCATCAGCTGAGCGTCCGGCTCGTCTCGTCCCTTATTTTCATAAAAAAAAGTTGCTTATAATTTAACAATTAGATTTTCTTTTTTATCGTTCATGTTGCACTTAGTACGTTTTGGAAACAAAAATGCGTCACTCCTGATAAAAGATTTATTTATAATTATCACCGGTGCTATCACTGCACTTGATATGCTTTTAAATACGATTTCAATTTTGTCCATAATCCTATCTTTTTTTTACTACAGAAACAGCTTATAGAAATAAAACAGCCTAGCGAAACTCTCTAAGAAAAAAGCAATTGTATGAAACATGCAGTCACTGATAGATTAACAGATGACGGCTAAAATGTTGAAAGAAATCTATATATTTTAAAAATGAATTGCTGTTCGTTAGTCTCGCTAAAACTCAAGAACGGCTAGACTGATTTGGCTAACTTTGGTCTTGAATTATTTGTGGAAGTCCAGAGAAGGTTTAAAAGATGAATAAATATGAAAATGCATGGAATTAAATAAAAACAACAATTTTGTTTTTCCTTTGATGTGTCCCCCGTTGTTCAGAAATCAAATTGAAATAATAGTTTAAAATGTATAATTAATATGAATCTTGTATATTATCTTACTAACTATCTCTGAAGGTAAAAAACAAACTTAATTTTAGCTACCTATAGTTGGTAGATTTTATGTACGATTTGGTTGGTCTGAAAATCGGTCGTCATCTATTTTTATACCCTATATATAAATTATTTTCTTATTACTTTAAATGGCGATACAACGTTAGCTGGGTTAGCTAGTAAATATAAAAATTTTATTGTACCATTTTATATTGTAACCATATTTTTATAAAAACGGCCCGCTGAGTTTGTTGCGCCCGTTCTTCTCAGATCTGAGGCATACCTTTTGGAATGGGTATTTGACTTTAAACAAATTGTATTATATCCTATTTTGAATAAAAACATTTGAATTTGAATATGTTCAACCGAATTTTGACCTACTTGTTTATTATGACTGTGGGAAACGGACTTTAAGGTGGCTCTCGATTCAATATTGTCGATAGTACTTTAAGAACTGTAAGTATTTTGCATCCATAAAAATAAAATAATAAAGTACTAAAAGTAACATGGCCACGTTAAACATCACATGTGGCTTATAGACTTTAAATTAATGTAAGGCATTAATTTTAAATAGGTAATAATATTGTCACACTTTTACACAAATTAACTTGCCCCAAACTAGGTATTGTCTGTACTATGGTTACAAAACAACGATATATTTAATACAATATTCTTACTTAAACATACATATAAACATCCATGAGTAGGAAACAAACATCCATATTCATCATATAAGTGATTGCACCTACCGGGATTCGAACCCGGAACCTCTAGCTTAGTCGTCAGGGTGACTAACCATTCGGCTATATGGGTTTTGATGTTTGAGTATTTTCGTTGCGTCACTTTACATATTTTAATGTAGTTGAAATGATTTGTAAAGAGATGAAACTGTTAATGTTGATTTAAAAGAGTCGCAATGAGTTTCTTGCCACATTTTCTCATTAAAGCTCAACCTCTTGCGAAGTTCCTGTAAATATAGAAAAGAAAAGAAAACTTGACATTCATAGGTGTCATTTCCTTGACCTACATGAGTTTGATTTGATTTGATTGGAATACTGAATGCCCACCTCATCATTTCGTCGACGATCTTCCTGCAGTCCAAATGCATCTGCGCCATTATATCTTCGGTCAGTACTTGGTCCATGTATCCGTAAACAGTCTCCGGGTGGTTCGGTGGAAACTTGTCATATATAGACCAAGCTGCGAAGTACTTTTGTAATACCTACAAATCATTCAGTTGTCTATTTAAATAAAATAAGAGAGGTTTTCATTCATGCGCGCATCACAGTTAAACTACTGGATAGATTTCAATTAAGTCATCTAAGTTTTATTCCTGTAAACTTGCCTCTTATCTTAAAATAAATAATAGTTAATGAAACTAAAAAAAACACGTTTTTTATAGAAAACCGAACTAAAAAATAGAAAAACGATAGATGAAAATTATATAAATCAACGAAAATCGTATTTTTCAAATTGAAAAATGGAATAATTGTATCAAATTGTGTATTGTTATGTATTGTCATCGGTCCTCGATTAATTGACGAAGTTTCAACTAAATCTGGCCGTTTCGAGTGGGTCAAAATCGCGCCCCCAAATGAGGCGTTTACAAACAAATATACATACAGGTGAAGCTAAGATAAAGAGTGTAAAAATATTGCCATATGTTCATTTAATATAATATCGTTATTAAAGTTTTAATAAACAATTATTTTATTATAAGCCAGAGCTTAAACGTAGACGTGCTCAGTCATGTGTGTACGCGGACGAAGTCGGGGTTATTTATCAACTAGTTAAATATAATAGATCAATCATCACATTAATCCCGGGTTTGAATCCCAGTAGATGCAAACACTTATATTCTGAATGTGAATAATCGTGTCTGAGCATGTATTAATGTATGTTTAAGTAAGTATATTGTATTAAACATATCGTTGTCTTGTAACCATAGTATAGTACAGGCTATGCCTAGTTTGGGGCAAGATAATTTGCCGTGAAGCAGTAATGTGCATTATTGTATTTTGGTCTGCTGTAGCTGGTAAAATTACTGGGCAAATAAGATTTAACATCTTATGTCGCAAGGCGACGAGCGCAATTATTGTAGTGCCGCTCAGAATTTTTGGCATTGTAATTGGCTGGGCGAAGCAATCACCATCACCTGAACGTCCTGCTAGTCTCGTTCCTATTATCATACGAAACAGACAAATTATAAAAGTAAGACTATAAACATTTTTAAAGTAGATACCTCTACAACATCACCTATTACATGTGATTTCGTCGGCTTATACCCTGGATCTGTCAAAGGGTTGCACCTCAATTTGAACAGTTGTTCCCCGTCTTTCCTCTCCTTGTCTCTCTCGGCCAGCTGTTTCATTTTTTCATCCAACTTGGCCTTTTGTTTTTCTTCTTTTATCTATAGTATTAGATAATTATTAGAGGATGTAGTAGTTGAGAATTTGCCTTGAAAAAACTAGGACATTTCAGCGAGGCATAATCGCAGTCGTTCAGTCCGTTTCTAGAACTGGCAAACTGTAAAAAGACTATAATAGAAACTCTCCATGATGACTCTAGTAAGCGAGCCCGAGGCCGATGTCCTACCAGATGGAACGACCAAATAAAATACTCCAGGCTTTAGCTCCGTCATTAGGGCTGCGATGGACGGAAGCCGATGGAAACAATTAGTTCACTTCAAGTTTGGACAACTTGTTGATGACCACGATCCTCCATCATGAGGGAACGACTAAAGAGAGAGACCAGAAAACCAAAAAGGATTTTCGAAAACAAACTAAGTATGGAAAAATGTGTTTTAAAGGCTAGATTCTCACATCTTGTTTGATTATTTATTTATTAAGAAAACTAACAAATTACAATATTTACTATCACTATGTTTAGATCAATATAATCATCTACAAACCCTGCGTTCCATTGTACGCGTATGTGGTTGCGATTTGAGGACTTTACTGCCTCAACTGCCAACTGTTTTTTGACCTTTGCCGCTTTCCTTACCAGCGCGAGGCTCCTGTGCACCGGATGCCGGCTAGATTATGGGTACCACAACGGCGCCTATTTCTGCCGTGAAGCAGTAATGTGTAAGCATTACTATGTTTCGGTCTGAAGGGTGCTGTAGCTAGTGAAATGAGACTTGACATCTTATGTCTGAAGGTGACGAGCGCAGTTGTAGTGCCGCACAGAATTTTGGGTTTTTTCAATCATCTTGAGCGGCACTGCATTGTAATGGGCAGGTCGTTTCAATTCAATTTAATAATTAAAATACCTTATGTGCAACCAATTATTATTTTTAGACGCTTACTTGCTCTTTAGTTTTTCCTTTGGTACGGGCAATGTATTTCTCATCCAGTTCTATCTTCTCCTCGATAGTGGGATAGTCCCCCCTGATTACAACAACTGTACCACCTTCTAGCGGGTATGGGTATTCAGGGAAATACCCATAGCCATAATACCTGATGTCCAAAATATCTTATAAATGGAAAAATAAGGAGGAGTAATTGATGAGGTGGTTTGGGTATGTTGATGTTAAGTGAAATATCAATGCGAGGAGTAAATTTACTTGCGTGGTGCTTCCAGGACGATACGACATAAGTACCTTTAAAAAAAGCGCGTACACTTAACTAGAAGACCGTGATTCCTCCGTTGTAGCGAAACTATGGACGGCGATGTTCATTTGCCATTAGGTGACCCTTACGCCCGTGTTTTATATCAGCCTCACAATCATTAACGCTCAAATTAAATCATAAACTATGATTGTGATTGTTTGTGTAACTTATCTTACCATTCCTTAAACCAGCTTCGGACTTGGTCTGTGATGTCATCAATTTGGTTGTCCCGTTTCAACACTATCAATCTATCTCTGTCACGCTCCAACTGTCTCATGTACGTTTCTTTAATGTTCTCTTGAACAATTCGTTTGCGTTCGTACATCTGTAAGATTGTAGAATAAGTCGCCACCTCCACGAGCGAGTGCATCGCGACCGTAGATTAAGAATAAACTATCGTTTAGACAACCTGATAACCTGATAGTGGGTGAAAAATATATATTTATGTTATAGCTTTGTGCCCTGCCCACTGCCACTTCAGTTTCCTTGCCCTCTAATTTTTCTACAACCATTAATAATGTCACCAACGAACTTAAACAATCTGTTATTTTTAAGTGCTATCTTTCACTTCTAGGATTAATTATACAAATTAAATATATGACCGTCGCTGGATTCGAACCCGCGACTCTAGTGTTCTTTCCGAGCACTCTTACCACTGAGCCAACCATTCTAGTGACGTATGGTTCATAAGTATTGGTATGTCTTGTTCATTCATGTTCGAGTACCGCATCGTTAGTAAATTTTGGTTATAAATTTTACACGTTGAACACTGCATGAAAAATTGAATGTTTCGGCCACGGGACTAACCAAAATCTGTTACTGAACAATTCAAGCCATGGGAGTGACCTGTAAGGTCACACGGTGGTGAGAGAGTTTTATTCCTGACTTTACATAGCATAACGATAGACAATATTATTTTACATATATTTAGATACTTAAATAGAAAAAATAATAATTAAATGTTGATTATGATACTGGAACGTAATAGTTTCTTTAACAGCAAATTTTTTTTTAACTTTTATATCATGCTGAAGTGTAGGTAATTATCAAAATTATACAATGCACGTTTTTAGTATCACATTAATTAATCAACAATAAAATAATAAAAAGAAACTTATAAATAATAAAAATCACAGATGAAATAAAGCACACAAAGTGAACCGTAGCGTGACCCCGCGGTCCTCGCCAACGGAAATTCACTATTCCCCCATAAGAGGCCACGCGACCCACCCGTGTGCATTTCTCTACAACGCTTCAACTATATGGTGTCGCTGATTTTTATTTTCTATACGAATAAACGGATTTTATACACTTTGAAATTAAATCATTAAAAAAATACCAATTTCCTGATTCCGGCCTGGACGGATAGAATAGTAGGGTTGGGCGGGGCTAGTTGAGCATAGGGGCAAGTTGGGCAATCGAAACATCTCGGAAAGTATACACTGACAGAGAAGAACTTATCGCACGACCGCCAGTGACGACACGTCGATCGAGTAAAGTACATGACCCCAGATTAATTTTGACAACAAAGAGTAAAATAGTTGTAAACAGTAATATTTCGTCTGTAATAGTCAAATTTCATTCGTTTTCAATCGGATAAGTGGTGATTGATGCTATGATAAGTTTATTCTACTTTTGATACATATAAAGGTTCTGGGTATAATTCTAACAGTTTATTCATTATCTCACCTTTGTCTTAAAATTTCGGGGTGGGGCTAGTTGAGCTATAGTTGCTCAACAAACATGGATTCAGTGTATCAGATATTTGTAATGTAGATGAGTCAGGAGTGTCCACTGTGCTTAAACCAAATAAGATTGTATCTGGGAAGTTTAAGGTTTACTAGGAGAGAAACATGCATACAATGTCAAGTTTGCAGAAAATGGGCTCATACAAAATGTGTGCGTGGTGCTGGTTTTACTTTCATTTGTGTCAATTGAAACAGTGGCATGAGTTAATTATTCAAAGAATTAAGTTTTGTCCTTTGCCCATAAAAATAATAAATAAAAGATGATGTCAAAAACAAATTTGATTCCCTGTCTAGTTAACATTGAATCCATCTGAGTGCTCAATTTGCCCCATATCCTTGCTCAACTTACCTCACGCATATGTTGAGCAAACATGACTTTCTGTATTTAAACAGCTGTAGCTCTTAAACTCAACTAGCTCGAAATAATTACTATGGACACTTTTGCTAAGGGATATATTAGAAATTGATCTGTATGCAGAAAAAGACATTAAGAGTTATCGTTGAGGAGCTATAGCCGCTAAAGTTAAAAATTTGCTTAACTAGCCCCACCCTACCCTACGCTCGTCCCACCGGTGGGTCATAAAGCGTACAGCGTATTAATTTGTAAAACCAACTAATTTGACAAATTACACTTGAAACATTACCTTATTATTCTCCTCTTCTAAATTCAATCTTTTCTTAAACGGATCCTTAATTATACCAAGAAGTATGTCTCTTTTGATCTCCAATTCTCGCTGGCGTTTTATATCCATAAACCTTCTAAATAAACAAACTGACAGTCAAATATATGAGAGGGGGATAATATATTAAACAACAGTCAATAAAAAAAACTGTGTATATTTCACCCATAAACTTAGTATACTAGTGTAATAGACAAACACTCTCCTCATTACGGCGAGACTAAATTTGAAATATTCATGTGTGCTAGTTTTACTGATGTGTTAGTGAGTTGTGAAGTGTGTAATATTTTTCTTTTAGGCAAACCCCTATGACAAATATTAATATACGGCGTCATATTCACGTGTATAATATTTTATTTATTAACACATATTTTTTAAATAAATATAATCTTTAGAAAATAGAGTGAGATCTTACCGGTATATAAACTGAATCCTAGCAGCAGCTTTCTCACGCAAATCAAGAGGAGCTTCTGCGTCCGGGTCTAAGAAAAATGTCTTCCTTTTGTTGCATTTGGCTTTGAAGTCAACAATGAAGAATTGCCTAAAAATTTAATAATTAAACCAATGTTTGACCTAATAATATCCGATTAATACAAAAGTAAAAAGTATAAAATTTGCTTAAAATCAGTAAACATAAAAATAATGATAAGAGATAATCGAGGAGACTATTTAATAAACTCCGACCGAAAATCAGTTTTTTTTCATACAAATTAAATTTATAACCAAAAATTTATGTTTTTGTTAATCTATCGGTTATCTTCTCGAAAAAAGATACTGGCCTTTTAGAGTATATGTGACAGCTGGGCCAAACGTTTCACAGCTTTTAAACAAAAATGAGTTCAACTCTCTAATTCTACATGTAAAATTTAGTATGTTATTTGTTTTTTCCACTATAACTCTGATTGCTTTATTTTTTCATCATAAGATTAGTACATAGCACTTTGCCATCACTCGGGAGAAAATGCAATTAAACTACTCAGGTGGATTGAGACTCTGCGCTGCGGTGTAATTTTTAGGCACGTGCCTAAAAATTACACCCTCGTATCTCAATTACCTTGCCTTATTCGAGAATGGATTAAAATCAACAAATGAGAAAGGAGGAGATGACCTGATGTTAAGAGACTTCATCTTCCCACAATAGTCGCAATATTATGATCGAGCGTAACTTAGTACCTAACATGCAAATAAATAGGACACCTCTCTGAGCCCACCACTTGGAGACTTAAAGATAATCGGAGACACATCGTCTCTTCTAGTTGTAACTTGATTTACGGTTTGAATCTAAACTCTTCAAACTCACCGAAATCTCTCCTGCTTCTGGATATACACCGCATGGATATAAGATTCAGGCAGCACCAATGGTTCGCTTGGCGCTGAAATATCAAATACATTACTATTGACTATGACAAACAGAGTCGCCTAGACGTCGAATTCCAAGAAGCATAAACTATTTTTTTATGAGTTTTCATGATCCCTAATATTGTCTTGAAATTTTAAAAACACAAAACATGGATACTCTCTGCTTTCTATGGAAATGCAAAATTCCACCTGCATCATTTGGCTACCATTCGACTACTGCGCGTTTTGCAAGAAAAATATACCCTCGCACAACCACTTTGTTCCCGAACCGATTCGAGTTAGGGTCCTTGAAGATTAGAGCATAATGCCAACTTAAGGGTCGATGAGTGTTTGCCTCACCAATTTTAATCACGTAAGCCGCATGACCATTTGCCACCGCTTATATAAAAAAAATTAAGAGTCAAACAAAATTCAAAAAAGCACACAAGATGTGTTAAAACTCAAAAGCAAAAGTGGAAACGGACTGGATACATTCTGAGGGAAAAGAAAGAGAAATGTACAAAACCCGTTACAGAATGGTATCCAAGAGATGAGAAACGAAGGAAAGGTAGACAGATTAGAAAGCGGGCGGACGATTTTAAAAGGATAGCAGGACCGTACTGGATGAGAGTATTAGAGACCGAATAAAGTGGAAGTCCTTACAGGAGGCCTTTGTCGAGACACAAATTTCTAGTTAAGTTAATTTAAGTATTATTAATAAGAAAAATTAAGTTCGTAGTAATAATAAAAGCTATTTTATTTTTATTTTATTAAATAAAAAAATATAAGAATTAATAATAAGGCGTTCACATGATAGTAAAAGATGTACCCAGCCAAGTGCGAGGCTGTCACTACCTTGAGATACGATGTTGTCTCTCTCTAGATACCTTACCGTGCCCTTCAAATCGAAATACAAATAGTCCTTGAACACTAAAGCTCCATTCCACAAAGTAGCTGTGCTTTCTAAGAAGCCAGACATCAGTGTGGTGCCAATAGTCAAAAGATTCTGCTGGTATTAAGTTGAATAACTCCTCTTAGCACTCTCCGTGATATATTCAGTAGAAGATACATAGAACCCCTACGTAGATACGCAACACCAAGTAATCAAGCAGATCATTAAAAAAAATTCGTTTTGAGAAAAGGAGAGGTCCGAAGCACCCACAACCGGCAAGCATGTATGAAAAAAGTAATTAATGTAAAGGTAGCGCGTGAGGTTTGTAAGGATAGAAGCAAATGGCATAGTATTGTCTCTGCCTACCCCGACGGGAACAAGGCGTGAGTGTATGTGTATGTGTGTGTATGTGTATCATTCAAAAGAATCTGGTACTGTGTTGCACCACCTAATGAATTATTTATTTATTTATTTGTATGGATCTCCAACAGTTGTACATATTAACTTACATCTAACACATGCCTTATAACTAAACATTTGTATGTACTACTAATTATAGGAGAACACATCATTCCATAAAAATAACAGTGGTTAATTTGCATTTAAGGTGACTAAAAACTACTTTAAGTGTCTTAAAAATAAGTTATATAATAAGTATTAGTTGGAAGAATATGGTTTTCTGAACAATAACAAATGTTGAATATAATAGAAAGTTAAACACTGTTTAATTGGCCAGAGCGTCGCTACATTTTTTTAGAAAAAGTGGGAGCCTTGAAAAAATGATGAGAACAGTACTCCATTCGAAGCCGAATTTGGTCCTTATAAGGCGGTGAAGTATGTGAATACATATAAGGGAATTACTGTAAGCACATTTTAGTCCTAATCACTAATTCTTACATCAAAATATTTACCTTTCTCAACTACTTTTGTGTCGGAGCTAGATGCGATTCTCATTAAAAATTCCTCTTCAGGTGTATGACTTTCGTCTTTCTATGAATATACAAAGAAATATTATTAAAAAATTTATGTAATTCATTCGCATTGGAATATTCAACGTCATAAAAAATGAACAGGGTTCCGCTTAATTTAGTTTTGGTATCCGTAACACAAAACCGAACATTAGGGTAATCTAATACCTAGCGGCGACATCTCTCTAGTGGCAAACGATGTAGGATGGACGAGCATACGGGTCTGTTACTGGACTGTGTGACCACAAATAAAATATGATATGATCAATGATCATGACAAAAATAAAATATGATCGTTTAAATTTCTAGCAAATTCGTTAATCTGCTTATGAACATAAAGAACATTATCAAGAATATACTGAGATGCAACAGTCAAAATGTTTATTTCTTGAAATTTTTCTTCTATATTGATTTTGATATATAACCATACATTGCCGCATTTACTCCAGTTGCATAAAATATTATTGATCAATCAGCAGCTATGTTTAGCTAGCATTTATTCAGTTTAGGCTGCATTTAGTGCTCGACCGACGGTAGTCGGCACTGACGACGGTCGAGCGTAGCGCGTACCATACGCGATGACCATGTTGCGTTTAGTGCTCAGCTGACAGAAAATTGATTGCGCGTGTACAATTGCGAAGAAATATGAACCTGTTTTAATCCTCTTTAATATGTTTACGTACTACTAACGTCGTTTCCGTACTACTAACGCAAACGATGACGGAATAAAAGACGGATGTTTAGCCAATTGTTATAGAGTCTCAAATTAAAGGAGAAATTAAACACTCATGTACGGTCGGTCTCTCAGTCAGCGACGCACTGAACGCACTAATTTATCGCCATAGCGCGTCAGTGGACCGACGTACGTCGGACCGACGGGTTCGACCGAAGATTCTCGTCAGCGCGACATAGCTCTACGCGCGTAGCAATTCATAAGCGCTGAACGCATTGTTATATTTTCATTTTAATAGCTACGCTCGACCGACGTAAGCGCTGACCGTCGGTCGAGCACCAAATGCAGCCTTAGGTTCAATTCGGTTAGTGACAGTTGACACACGACAACAGACTACAAACGATATGTCCTTGCATATAAGTTCTATATATATATATATATACTAGTGAACCCGACCGACGTTGTCCTGTAAACACGTCTTAGGTTTGAAAAATCAGTCCAGCCGTTAGGAGGAGGTCACTAACATGGGCAGGAGTATTATTTAAGGACTTAATTCAGAATATAAACCATTCTCAAATTCACTGGAACACACAAAAAAAATCATCAAAATTGGTCGAGCTATTTAGAAGGGAGTTCAATTGTGAATCTAAATCAATTGGGGTGGTAGGAGACGGGCGTACAAGAAACTCGAAAGGAGGCTTTTTAAATAGAGTGAAGGCGGTCGCTCCATTCCTAATCTGTGCATCATTAAGAATGCCATTGAAGTAAAAGTAACCATTATAATATAAACGTCTTATGACGATTCTTTTGAATTTCAGCATAAATGAATTAAATACAATCCCAGAATAAAAATCTCTGCGAAAACTCACTTGCCACAAACACATATGGACTCTAAAAAGTAAAAGACTCTTTGAAACCTGAATCGGATTATTCTTCCTGATCTCAGCATCCAGCCACATCCTCTGCAGAAAAGTTTCCATCGAATTGGTTCTGCACTCAAGGGGTACATGATAAGGGACAACTATCTGTAAATAAACAATTAAACTATATAAAATATCCATATACATCCACTAAAATAATATATGCCTGGCGCCGAGAGGAAAATTGACCAGAGTAAATTTTTTCACAATTATAATTATACAGGATGGCCGAGAAGTTGACGTCCAAAGCTAAAATTTGTATTTGGCTCATTTTATTGGCCAATGTTCTGGGAAGTTTTTAAAAATAGTTAGAAGCATTTTCATGAAATTAGCTGGAGCAGTTATCTTTAACTTACGACTCAATTCTAAACTAGTTCCGCATTGTCTAAACTATTCATAGTTTCTTATGTGGTTATTGCAACTGTAGTTAATAATTATCAACAATAAAATTAACTAAAAGTGTTCAAAAAGCGGATAAAAGGGGAAAAAATTATTACCTCCTAAACTACGCAAAATCGTAGAACATACATAGGGTATGATTCGGATACTTATCACCATGAGGCTTTCAAATTCTAGCTTTGGATGTCAACTTCTCGGCCAACCTGTATATTATACCGTAACTATACACACCGGCACAATTAGCGGAACAGAAAAAAAAGTGAGACTATGAGATAATAACGCATATATTTGACGAAAATGTAATTAGACACAAAATAACAAATTAATTAACATCTTTTAACAACGACTTTGAAAAGTCTTCGTTATTTTTTATTGAAAAATAAAGAAATTTGAAATAAGTGAAATTTTTAGATGATTATGAACCACCACAAGAAATAAAAAAAAGTAAGCATTAAATGATTTAACAATAAAATTAAAGCAAAATTAATAACGAGTGTTTCCCCCTCTTGCTCTGATTACGGTTTCCATTCGTCTGGGCATGCTACAGATTATGTTATCGATGATTTCTTGAGGCAACCGCTCCCACTCCTCAAGTAATGCGTTTCCATGTTCATTCAGATTGTTGGGGGGTGGCATTCTGGATTTAACCCTTCTTTTTAGCAAGTCCCAGACATGCTCTATCGGATTCATATCGGGGGAATTTGCTGGCCACTGCATCATCGGTATACCTACGTGGCTCAGATATGCCTGTACCGATTGTGCACTATGAGCACGAGCATTATCTTGCATTAGAATAAAGTCGTCACCAATAAGTGGGGCAAATGGTACAACATGTTCTTCTAAAATGTCTCTGATGTATCGATCTACTGTCTTGGTCCCTCCTGTGACTATCACTAACTCCGTGCGAGCTCCCAAACATATCCCTCCCCAAACCATAATAGAGCTGCCACCATAAGCCACTGTGTGTTCAAAATTAGACTGTATGTGGCGCTCTCCGTTGCGTCTCCATATTCGCTGTCTCCCATCGATCTGTTTTAAAAGAACTCTGCACTCATCAGTAAAGAGAACCTGCTGCCATTCGTTCAAATCCCAATGACGATGTTCTCACGCATAGCTTAATCGGTTTACGCGGTGACGTCTCTCAAGTTTTAGGCCTTTGGCAGGTATATACGACCCTAAACCAACTTCTTCAAATCTCCTGCGAACTGTACGCTCACTTACTCGTACTCCTCGAACGTCTTCCAGTTCATTTCGAGCTTGTACAGCCGTTAATCGCGTATTCCTACGAACTCCAAGTTGTAAAAAACTGTCATCTCGCCTCGATGTACATCTTTTTCTACCTTGACCCCTCCTCCTCACAAGAGAATTAGACGATCTGTACCACTGGATGCTGCGATGAATCGTTGATACTGGTCGACGAAGACTTGAGGCAATCGATCTGTAGGTATGGCCATTTCTTCTCATTTCATCAGCCCTAATGATTTCCAGTGATGTTAAGTCAGGCATAATAAAGAGCTTTTAATAAACAAAATTTCCTATAGAATAACAAATTTATAAAAAACCATTAAGTGCAATTTTTCAAAAAAATTACAATTACGTAGTTATTACTCGAACAAGTTGACAAAACGTATTGTTCGGGAAAATAAAACAAATGAATGAATAAAGTGTATGTCATCTAATTTTCTATTTTCAAATTTGACAATAAATTAAAAAAATATCATAACTGGCCAGTTCCTCAAGTAAAAGATTTTAAAATCCTGCTTTTTTTGTGGTCCGCTAATTGTGCCGGTGTGTATATAACCCAGTATGAAGCCTTTAAAAATGAAATCTACCCTGATACCCATGAAGACCGTAGTGTCTACAAGTTCCAATCTAAGGTCGCCATTGTAACTCCACGATGTTTATTTACATATTTATATCCACAGCATACTAACGTGGGGCATTCAATGAATTAATAGTAAGAATGTGGAGTAAACTCTTTGGATCCAAAAAAAAAGGGTAAATACTGCCTGGAACAACTGGAATATTGATTGTTGTTGATTTATTTATTTGATAACAATACCATCAGCTCAAACAAAAATACAATAAAAGGAGAATACTTTAATAAATTTTAAACCCCCGTTAGGTTCATGGCCAGTAAAACTCCATATGTATGTTGTCCTCCATTTTATCTACTTTGTCACTTGGAATATCAATTTTGAAATTAGAAAAAGATATAAGAAATTATTAGAATATCTTTTGTTTTTTAGAAATGGAATTGTTTTGTTTTTGAAAATAGATAACATATTTATCAAGTTATTAATAGTAGATTTTTTTATGAAAATAAGGGACGAGACGAGCAGGACCTTCAGCAGATGGTAATTGATACGCCCAGCCCATTACAATGCAGTGCCGCTAAGGATAGTTGAAAAACCCAAAAAGATGTTAAGTTTCATTTGACCCAGTAATACTAGCTACGGCACCCTTCAGACCGAAACACAGTAATGCTTGCACATTACTGCTTCACAGCAGAAATAGTCGTCGTTGTGGTACCTATAATCTAGCCGGCATCCTGTGCAAACGAGCCTCCCAGTCTTAGATACACTTACGGTGCAAAATATGCTATAACGTATTCTACAGTTGCACGTTGGTAGTCGGTTAAATTAAATTCATCAACTTTCCAATGTCAAAACAAATCAAAATCAAAAAGTTGAGTTCTTTAGAAATTGGCGAATATACAGACAGACAGCGGAAAGCAACATTGTATTGGAGTTCTTTTTTAGTATTTCATACATTTCACGCGTTCAGCACTTTTATCTTTATGGCATTTTTCGAGCGAATATTTAGAAATCTACTAAAACATGAGTACCACCACATTCCTATAACACACTGCGATTGTTTTAGTGCTATTCATATTTTTATATAAAATAAAATATAAAAAATAATATACATACATAAATAGCAGCAATAGTTATAAGAATTGGGAGTAAGGGGGAGAATGGATCTGCCATTATTGTGGCGCTCCTGTGGAAATTTGATGTGAATGGATAATTCAATTTCAAATTTTTGTAATTCAAAATAGGATTTAATAATCACTTATTGAGCGTCAAAAACTACCCATTCGAAAATTTTTGCCTCAGACCTGAGAAGAACGGGTGCAACAAACTCAGCGGGCTTTTTCTTTTGTTTGTAGTAATATTTCGTCACAATATAATTTAATACAATAAAATTTATTAGTAAATACCCTAAGGGCGGTCGCTCCATTCCCAATCACAGTAGAACAGCAGATCAATCAAGGCATTTACTTTATAGTAACCTTTACCGCATAAAAGTTTTTTAAAAAGCATTTGAATTTCATAACACATTAGTTTGTACATTTTCTGGGAGTATGTTGTAAAAGCATAATACACTGCTCAACAAGAGACTTACTAATAGAGAACTACTAACCGAGTATAATAAGCATAACAAGTTTATGTTTGTCCCTGGTGTTAAGATTATAATTATCACAGTTTCTAGCAAAATTAATAATGTGACTATGTATATACATAACATTATCAAGAATAGCGGGCCCTCTTCGGTTCGGTTAGTAAGATAGGCCCGTATGGTGCGCTAGAGCAAAATATTAAGCCGTTATGTCAAACCTTGTCAAAGGCTTTCGCGACATCGAGAGACACGCCCGCCATGAGAGCACGTTATTGGAGACAGTTTGCTATTTTTAAGTCCTTCACTTCTGGGATTAAATATAGAAATTTAATTTGTAGCATAATTTATTGAGGATTCTGGACTCAATGGGTTGAGTAGAGTCCTCTCGGATTCCGTCCGATTTCTCTTACCAACCGCGCGAACTGCCCGAGTGACACATCTTCAGTCTTGTTCACCTCTCAGGTTTTGGCTCTATCGACAGGATCTACTTTACAGTTGATAACCTACTCAACCCCAATAATGGCATAAATAACTGTGAAAATTAGCAATGACAGTGAGAACCACGTGACCACTTATTAGTTATGGGCGATACTCATTTATCGATATCTATAACTGAGTCGAATCGATTACGGTATAACGGAATAATAAACAAACATTTTAATTGATATGTACAATTTATTTAACATAGTAAAAATAGTAAACATCTCGCTGAAATATTGGCTATGGACTATTAACCCTTATAATGTAATAATTTGTATAAACTTTTCTTAGGCTGGGTTGCATGAACTAAGAGCGCTATCGTACTACGTCCAATCAGAATCCGATCCGTACTCGTGAAAAGACAAATCTAGAAATCTCGGTATGAATTCGGATATTACTTACGCACTAGCCCGATCTCTGATCCAATTCCAAACAATTCAGGGGCCACTTTAGGGATACGGCATTTTACGCGAAGCCACAGCAGAGCATTCACGTCGTTGATGATGAGTCCTTTCAATCGGCGTCAACTTCTGGCAATGCTATTGTACTTAAAAAGGCGCAGAAGAAGAAAAGAGTTCTGGGTGCACCCTCTGTTGGTGTACCGACTTTTAAAAGGAGCTTCTTACAATCACCACGCAGCCTAACGTCGATACGACAGGAAATACTAAATTACTACCGAATGAGTGTGTCCACTTTCGATTTTATTTTACGACACAAAAGATAATATTTTGCGACAAGACAATTTAGACAATTTATTATACCACTTGAAGACATGCTTGCAGTGACATTAAGGTACAAGTAAAACTCAGTTCTTAATCAGACAATATATTTTATTATTTTTTACTTATAAGTACTTATAAAGTTAGTTCAACACAACACATCCCTGTAATCCGGATTCCGATCGGAAGCAATGCGCGAGCGTTCATACAAATAATACTATGGCTACTTCGGTCTATCAATAATCTTCTCCGGAACGGAGATTAACGGTGGACGGAAAGAAATCGGATGACAGAAGCCGGATCTAGTGCGTAAACTACCATAGAAATAGCTCTACGACTACTTCGGACCATGTTTTCACGGGTACAGATCGGATTCTGATCGGACGTAGTACGAAAGCGCTCTACCTTTAGCAATAACAAACATGTTAAAGTACCGATTAAGCAAAAAATGTGTTGCACCATTTGACAATTTTTAGATGATGTCATGATGCTATTGTTAATGTTAATGTTAAATAGCGGCCTGTCAAAAGTTTCAAATAAATATTCGAAATTTTGAATATTGACTTAATGCATCACTTTTAACTTTAACTATGCCAAGGAATACGATGGTGCATAATCAATCTGATGCGGCAGTGCGTCGGAAAATAATTATTTTTAAAGATGTTTTTTGCTGTAAAATTCATTAGACGGTATATTGGTTTATTTTCTTTCAAATACTTCATTCAAATCCTTCTTCTGCATATTTTTTTATCAGAGAATCAGATGGATATATTTGACCTCCTCTGTCTCTTGCCTATATTTGTAAATGTGATTCTGCTCATGTTATTAATATTGTTATTATACAATTATGACAATAGTTTTTGCCCTTGCAGTTGATATGTTTGTATTATCAATATCAGATGAAAAATCTTGAATAGATTTATTTTTACATTGTGTCTCATCACTAGTTTATACGACCAATGAGATGTGACGACTGAGTGAGATTGTGTTATGAGAATTCATCTACGAAAGGAATGAAAAAAGACATCAACGCGAGCTCTTTTTATATATATTTTATTATTGGGTAGTTAATTATTTCAATAATAAATTATTCGTGAGACTTTGTCCAGTCTAGTAGAATAGTCTTGTTCTACACTTTCTACAGCATTTCACTGAAGAATACAGCACTATATAGGTATAAGGACAAAGTTATCACGGTGGCTCTCAGCGGCCGACTAAGAAACGTAAAGGGGCGGGGCCTTATGCACAGACAGTACCAAACCTGTTCCTAAAATATATTACCAGTAGCGGGTCGTCTTTAGGTTGAATTGTCTGTGTTCTCATGTAAGAAGAGAGTATCGAGCGCTGTGATCGGCTAACCTATATGTTTGCTTGTTTGTCTCGACTTCCACAAAAAAACTAAGGTTAACAAATAAAAAGATTTATCATCCAAAATTTTGTTTTGAAGATAAAGACGACATAAGACAACAATCTGGTTTAATCTGAACTTTTTATTTTAAAATTTACTTCATTGATTTAAAATTGAGATATTTCGCTATCAAGTATATAAATCATTTAAAAACTTTATAAATACATCCCAAGGACAATATCCCTCTTCATTTGCGGGACAACATTTTAATTCTAAAGTTGAAAACTGAGGAGGAGAATCCCGCGATAAAACAACCATCTTCCTTACTTGCTCTGTTGACTGATAAATATATTCAATTTTCAACAAGTACTCTTTCTTTTCAACATCATACCATTTCTGGAAGACAATTTTGCCTCCAATTGGCACAGACACCAGTGAATTTTTCAACTTAAAATTTTTAAAATCCATTGCCTTTAAAAGGACATTTATATTTGAATCATGGCCCATTAACAGTGATACTTTAGGACTCTCATTTGTAAATAATGGTTTCATGAACATGATAAGTGGTTTAGCTAAATCTTTGGCAATAAGGGTTGTGTTATAAATGACATTATAATAACCAGCATACAGTCCTAAGATAGAGTGCCAGACTTTTAAGCTTGAAAGTTTGCCCCATGCAACATTTTGTTCTGTGAAACCATTATAGTACTCCATCAGAAAGTAGTCTATGGCATCAGTGCAAAGTAATAAGGGACCTTTGACACCAGGTTTTATACCGACTCTTACTTTTATGACATTCTTCTCACTTACCATATCACATTTTTTATATAATTTACAACAATCTGAATCTCGATACTTTAAAATTGATTCCATATTTTCGTATGAACTTCTCAAATCTAAGCCATCCATCTTAGCTTCCATCTCATGGATTGCTGTTTTTCTAAAGCTGTCACTGCTATTATGAACATACACATGGAAAGCTGAATGAGATTCCTCATCACTTCTATGAATTGTTATATTGCACTTAGGAAAAACAGATTTCACGAAAGCTTTAGCTGATTCCAGAGTTCTTTGCATCATATCAGCATAAACATAAAAAAGATCTTCATCAGGGCAATTATCTGACAACAAACCAGTATCATAAAGCCAGTCTTTAAAATAAGTTCCCATATAAGATTCTAACACACGACCTTTCTGAGTTAAAGTGCCTGGTTTTTCCTTCCATTCTGGCCACTTGTATGGTGTTATGTGCTGATGGTTATAACTCAAAGGAGTTCTTACAGTGTGCCTGCTCAGTATGATCACTTTATCTAATTTATATGCATTCGCAATCCTAAATTCGAAACAAAATAGTAAAAATAATACACAAAGAGGTGAACAAAGAAATGAACAACAATTTCTATTGAATTGATTATGTCGCGCAAACATACTGTAGCCTGCATGAGCAATGAAGATATTTTAAAAGAAATTACCAAAGGAATTTCCATTAAATAATCATAACGTGTTTCTTGTAAATAACTCCATCAAATACATGATAACATATAGACACGTGGAGGCGGCTGTGGCCCAGTACGGCTAAGTACAGCCAAGAACTGATAAGACTAGCTGCACTGTTGGATTCTTCATAACTCAAAAACCATTTAGGTTTAACACATCAATGACGATTTATATACAGTGGCTATTAAAAACACGATAAACTTTAGCAAAGTAAAGCTGGGAATGACTGTTTCATTTTCCTTTAAGTCACAATACAATTTTTCCTGACCCCTCAAACCAATTTCCCTAGTCGATAGAACTTTCAAATAGCCCGCAAGCCACACCTTTTGTTGAATGGCGTAAAAGGGTCAAACAGAAGGTTCTCGAAATAAAATCAAAACTGTTTAACTATCAAGTAATTAGTTTTATTATATGGTTTCAAAATAGTGTCCATTCGCGTCAATACATTCGATGCATTTCATCAACATCCAATGAAAACACTATGAAAAACACTTAGCCCAGTTATACTAATAGGTCTCTTCGAAGGCCTTTTGATACGTAGCGGCAGCTGCTTCGCCATCCATAAAATTGTATTCTTTGAAGTTTTCCTTTATTTTAGGGAATTAATAAAAATCGCGAGGTCAGTCGGTCGTATGACGTCGCCAAATAGTAGATAGTTGTTCGGCTGGCGGTGTGCGACGAGGCGTTGTCTTGGTGAAGAAGGATCCTACTGCTAGGTCGATGCTCCAGAACTTTTTGCAAAAGAAGTGGTAAGCAATTATTAGTGACCAACTCTGTAGTTACTGTTTTTCGATCCACTAAAACAATTGCGGCGTAATGACTTGTCCTTAAGATGAACGAGGCCACCATCCCACGCTTCGACCTCTCTTCACTAAAGTGAACGAAGTGAAGTGTTGGCAACCCCTCGCAAATAATAACTCAGTGAGCCGTCTGTCTTTCAAATTAAAGCTAATTTTTTAATATATTGTGTCACTCTCGTATCACATATTCTGTCACTCGAAGGCGGAAAACCGCAACCACTGACCGTAACTTATATACAAAATGGAGATATCCATGTGAATATTATAAAAGTAGGGAAACTCTTTGCAATTGAAGTTGCGTTGAAATGGAAATGTGGCAAACAATCAAAAAAAACATAAAAACGAAATGCTACAAAGACAATTAATCGAAAAAAAACAATTAAGGCATTAAATAAATAAAAAACAGGCGAATTCACTGCGTGTTAGAATATCATCTAACAGTTATTCAAACTGTACTGGTTTTTTAAACTGCACTAACACACCGTTCCTCTCTGAATTTGCGGAGATTAAAGAAAATAAACTGATATGACAAATAAAATTTCCGTCTCGCCCACGAAGGAGGTACAATGACGTCAGTTAGTCTTAAGTCTATGTCCTAAGGAGTCGTTGCTGCGGCACCGACGAATTTGGTTTATTTTTATATTTGGTTGGCATACTACATACCTGAATATCAAACGGTGTCTTTGCCGACTGAATCAAGGCTTCATCAACGTATATGTAGTCATTCACAATGAGGTGCACCAATTCGCTGCGTAGTTCGTATAACCTAAAACATTAAAAAATATTTTGCTTATGTATTTCCTACTTCGCACCATTCTGCATTTCTAAGTCTTTCTCAATCTCTCACTCTCACCGTCCCAATGTACCT
Organism: Leptidea juvernica; assembly: GCA_949711755.1. NCBI lineage: Eukaryota > Metazoa > Arthropoda > Insecta > Lepidoptera > Pieridae > Leptidea > Leptidea juvernica. The sequence goes on along the minus strand of CATIXQ010000029.1, from coordinate 4,931,096 downwards.
TCCACTGCCATGTGCCATCACAGCTCATCACAACAACACGAACATATACATCGTTTTCGATTTTTATTGTTATATAAAAAATTAAAGTCATTGCGTCACTTAGTCTTATATGTTACAAAATTGAGTGATAATAGTTGTAATAATAATACGATGATTCCACTGTCGATGAAGATTGAAAATAATCGTCAAAAAATGTTTATATAGAGAAAATTCCTCCACATAATTGTCAGAAAATGGGTCAGTAAGGACATTAAGTTAACCGTCTGTATGATAATCTCACGCACTTGAAAATTTCAAGGTCACGATTTTTTGCATTTTCAGAAATTGGTATTGATTTTAGGTCACGCTCATTTGGACGGCAGAAGGCAGACGAAATAGTCTGCCTTCTGAATAGAAGCTACAAGAGAGTTTACTTTATATCTTCTCTCAGTGTCTGACTCACTGGATTTTTTTTTCCCTTATTTTCTACCCTTTTGTATGCCCACCCCCACAATGTAATCCGGCACATTGATATTTTTGCGTTCTCAGTAACAGGTGGGGCGCATATACTATTAATATTTGAAAAGCTTGAGTATTTATTTATGACTCTTTTTTTAAGATTTTTGAAAACCTTTACACTCTCTCCCCAACAGTGAAAGTGTATAACACAAACACCTTCACAAAGCCCACGACGCTCGAGTGAATCCGTTTTTAGACTCTTGTGCTCCCCTACCATAATCTTATTTTACTTGAGTTAATATCGTATGCCTTCGACACATATGTGTTAAATATATAAATACCTATATAAAATATTTATTTTTTTCATGTAAACCAACAATTGAAATTACTATAGGTAACTTTATAAAATAAACATATTGTGTCGTTTTTATGATTAAAATCAACTTCATGATGATGTCGGTATTCTTTTTATAAAAAGTTATTTACATACAGAAGTATTATCTACATTATCCAGCATCATTACGTACCACCAGATGCTGTGGTGACTTAATATAAACTTTCGGCGTGTATATAAACTGGAATATTGCTTATATGGTATTTGCTAAGAGTACTAGATGCGGCGTTTTATTTGGATTGGATTTCCCAATTCTGGCAGAGCCGGTGCCCTCCTGAGAGACCCATAAAAGATTTGAACTTTGTTTTCGCTGACATAATATTGTGATGGAGGTAAGTATGACGCGCCATTCACCTTCACTAATCTATGCGAAACAAAGTAGCGCTGGAAGAGTACTTCATACCGGTTCCGGTATCCGCTCTCCCACCAAATTAAGAAGAGAAAGACCCTAAAGACTAAACCTTGGCACATTCATGCCCAGCGAAAGATATTTGGCCCAGGTGGAACATTAGCCCCGAAGACTATCCTACCTGACCTGATCGTCTCACTCTCACAGTCACTCTTGTTCCAGCGTTTAGTGATTCAACAACTCCGGACGATGTCTCGTGTAGAAGCGAAACAAACACCTGTCGAAGTGATTCTAGGCAACACGGCGGATATACACAAAAGATAATCATCAATTTGGAAAAAGCAAAGGATTTTTTAAATTTTATTCTACTTATACTTCATTAAATGAAAGAACAGAAATACAAATACCGTTTCATGAGGATGCTTATGATCTCCAGGATATAAGGAGCTCGCTGAAGATGCACGCTGACGAGGTAGGCGTCGTACATGTTGTTGATGAGCACACAGTACTGGGTGTACAGTCTACCTAGCACTTCTGGGGGGAGTGCCCTCGTTTTAATCCAAAACCCAGCTGCTGATTTCACCTTTAAAAATAAGTAGATGATGAATAAAAATTAGACTGTAAGTAGGGTTACCATCCGTCAAGTCCGGTCTTTTAGACTCTAGTACAGATTTTGTCTGGCTCCCAAACTTGTCCGGATTATCTATATATATATAAAAATGAATTGCTGTTCGTTAGTCTCGCTAAAACTCGAGAACGGCTGGACCGATATGGCTAATTTTGGTCTTGAATTATTTGTGGAAGTCCAGGGAAGGTTTAAAAGGTGAATAAATATGAAAGTGTTCGGAATTAAATAAAAACAACAATTTTGTTTTTCCTTTGATGTGACCCCGTCGTCCGATATTTGTTTTGTATGGACATATTTTCTATGAGAGAATTTATTGACGAACGGTTTGACATTTCTGCTGTGAAACAATTTCATTACAACAACAGGATGCATATTTTACGAAATAATTCTTGATGATATGAAATATTATTGACAAATTAATAAAAAACATTATTTTATTTATTATATACAGAACAATGTCTGTCGGGTCAACTAGTTATCTATAAAAGACAATGTATGTTCCCTAATAACTCCTAAGCTATTCGCCGGTCTCAATGAAATCTTTTGTAATAGATTCGTTGAAGCTCAAGGAAGGTTTACATATATAATTTATATGGCAAAACAACGTTTGCCAGGTCAGCTAGTTTTTAATAAGATGAATTTAGTTATAAAAATACATACCAGCTAATATGAAATAAATATTGTCTCTTTACGAGAAACAAAATTTAAACGAGCTTAGCTGCAAGTCCGGTCCTTTATAGAAAAGTTGAGCTTTTGTAACATTAAGTGTCGTGGAAACTACACACAAGGAAGCTCATTCCACAGCTTGGTTGTACGTCGAAGAATGTCCCTTGAAAACTGCACTGTGTAGGAACGCGACATTCAGATAATGGGGATGATATCCTAATTTGTGGAGTGTCGTGCGAAGGTGAAATTGTTGTGGTAAAATTATAGTAGCAAAACTGTTAAAATTTCAGTTTCCATTCATAAATCTTGTTACGTTTATTAAACTCTTCTGCAGAAGCTGACAATTAGCACTATTATTACCTAGGTCCTAGAGAATAATTAAGAGAAAAATTTAAAGAAATCCACCGACATATTTAACTGTTGCCTCTCAATTATTAAAAAATAATAACTTATTGATAAATAGTTCTTAAACTAAATATATCACATTTAACGCTCCAAAATGTCAAAAATGTAGATGCGAATATTTTATTAAACGGGGAAACCAGTGGAATCTGCTGTATTTCTTGGCATTACTCTTGATTCCAAATTGCAATGGGGTCCCCATATTGAATGATTGGCGAATAGACTAAGTTCTGCAGCATATGCGATTAAAAAAATTAGACAGTTAACAGACATAGATACGGCGCGACTTCAGTTATTTTCATTGTATTATATGTCCTATGGTATATTGTTATGGGGCAGTGCAGCCGATATTAATACCATCTTTGTGCTGCAGAAGAGGGCTATTCGCGCTATTTATAACCTAAGTCCTAAAGAAATATTAAGAGAAAATTTTAAAGAAATAAACATTTTGATTGTTGCTTCTCAATATATTCTTGATAATGTTCTGTATGTTCATAAGCACATTGAGGAATTTGCTAGAAACTGTGACAATCATAATGTTATCACGAGGAACAAACATAAACTTGTTATTCCTACTACTCGGCTAAGTCGAGTTAGTAAGTCTTGTGTGGCGATGTATATGCTTTTACAACAATATCCCAGAAAATGTTCAAATCAAAAGTATTACGATATTGTAAAGAATTGATAAGAAACGTTTGTGTGGTAAAGGTTACTATAACATAAATGACTTTCCTTGAAGATTCCTCAGATTGGAAATGGAGCAACCGCCCTCAGGCTATTAAATAATAAGCGCCCATTCTTTTCAGGTCTGATGCATTCTTTTTGGAATGGGTGGTAGTTTTTGAATTTCAATAAGTAATGTCACATCCTATTTTGAATAAAAATATTTGAATTTAATTTCAAAAAGTCCATTGGCAGAAAAAGCTGTCAGCAATTGTGTTTCGAGTAGCTTTATTGAGGACGCGTGGTTGAGACTTTTTTATAATCTCCGCAACTCTGTGCCCAACACGCCAACTCTATCGACACAAAACAACACCTGAACTACCCAGTAGCCACCGAAACTGACTGCCAACTTAGATAGACTGTATACAAATAAAATTTGAAAACAAAATTTTAAGAACGATGCGGGATACGAACCCACGACTTCTCGCGTTCCGTGCGAGTGCTCTTTCAACTAAACTAACCGTTCGAGTGACGTATCGTCATAAAATCTTGTATGCTTTGTTTAACTCTCAGGTTGTGGCTTCATTGAATAAAGAGCAGTAATCCTAGAGGTGAGGGTTATCACTTTAAAAACATAACAAATTGTTTATACTCCGTGTTGCCGCCTTGGTAATGGTAAAAGGGTTTCTATTTCCGCAATTAAAGCACTTAGTTGAGTCTGTTTTGCATGCAATATTAGCCAGTTATTCCAACCAGTCCAGCTCCTTCCTGAATAACACTCCTGGGTGTTCGCACAATTCTCGAAGCGACCTCATATTCACTAAGGTTTTTGCACGTTGGTTGGCCAACTCTGCACATTCTAGTATAATCCCCAGGTATTTTCTACCATCTTTAGTAAGGCCTACCTCGGTATTGAACAACTTTGGCACTGTAAGATTACTAAACCTGCGTTTGTTGGTAAAAAGTATTTGCTCTATCTTTGACGCATGAACGGTTAGTCGGTGTTGCTCGCTTGTTGTTCGTTGCTTCTTCAATGATGTTACTGGCGGATCTCATGAGGTTGCAAAAACCATTCTCAATTGGTCTGCTTATAAGAATGGTAAGATCATCCGCGAGATATTTCCGCCTTATCAATTTCTTTTTCTACCTACAAACTACCTTCTAAAAGCAAACGTTTAACCCCTTATTCATAATGGTCCGATAACTTAAAACAGCCGCTAGGGAGTGTTTTTTCTCATTCTGACTTAGGTCAATAGAAGAAGACAGAGTGAGAATTAGCAATGCTTTAAGTTAGCAGACTATTATGAATAAGGGGGTTAGTCTCTTATCTTATCAATTCCATGTCATCTCAACGGCCGGCAACGTCCAAGTGGTGTCTGTTGTACTGCCAGAAACTGGTCTGCAGTGTTGTCAACCATCAGGTCACCCCAAACACTCACTATTCACAATTTCTTGTAATTCAGTTCCAATACCTGCAAGTCTTGATCATCTTTCACAAGGGTCTGAGCTTCTTCCAGCATTTTCATCCATTTTTTGTGCGATTCTTGTATTGTTGGCAGACGTATTGGGTACTGGAGTAAGGGCATACTTATAATTTTGATTCAACTTAAAAATTTTATCCCCTTATTTGTTTACATTACAATAATTTTGAATGTTCAATATAATTCTGTCATGTCTGTCGGATGAAGTTTTCCTGACAGTTAAATGTCAAATTTTATTAAAGGTAAAGGATAACAGATGATTCTGTTTGTGGATGACTTAGAATAGCGTTTAGACCTGACAGCCCGATACTCGGTGAGCACGTTTGATTTGTCAATGTGTACGATAAGTAGTGGTTTACTGTAAAATACTAGCGAGGATAATATGAGGAGCTGATGAGCTAGCGTTGCTGACTTTTTATGACTTGTCAATAAAAATCGGTTACAGAACCAATAGGTTCGCTTACCTATTCTATCTTGCTGTATCGCCGTTAGAGTTGCTCTTCTCTCTCGTACGCTTTTTTAGTCATAGAAACCAAGATGTTAAGTTCTTCAGTTAAAGTTTCCATTACAAAGATACCCTTTGAGACGGTATGCAACCCTTCGTGTACGAGTAGAACTGGCAACTGTCTGGTTTTTTCTGTTAACATGGAATCAATTGAAGTGAAAATTTCTTTTTGACAGTGTTCGTCGAGCGGTTTGATCAAAGTCACCTTGAGTCGACTTAGGGAGCAAGGGCTGATACAATGCGCCTCACAATTCTTCGCCATCGGTATCTGTAAGGTCATTCGAGTACAGACATGTACGGGAGCCACACTGGATTATGGACCTGGACTTTGCGAGTAGAATATGAGTCTGCGGAACTGCACTATGGCAGATAGACCTTGCTTGATATCTAGTCCCTGAAGTATCAACGCTTATGCGAAATTCGGTCCACAATCCTCGATGCATTCTTCTCCAGTACATTTCCAGAGCACCTTTCTTCTTCTTTTCAACCTCTAGCATCAGCTTGGTTATTGTTGCTTTTGTTATGTTACTGTTTCTCTGCATTTAACTCATTTTGTCCTACTGCAGTCCTTGCAGAATTACAAATGAAACTAAACAAAAGATAAATTCAACTGTTAAAAATATTTAAAGTAAGGCAATAGTTAGGTTATAAATCTCCTACACTGTTTATCAATTCTTCTGCGTATCAATGATATGGAGAAGAAGGAGCTTACTACAAGAAACTTGTGTCTTCTATCGAGTCCTCTCTTGAGAAGGTCGCGGAATGTGGTAAAATGATACTTGTCCAATTTAACCCCTCATACTCGCATACATCTAATATATAAAATTTTCATGTCGCAGTGTTTTTAATTAAACTCCTTCGAAACGGCTTGACCGATTCTCATGAAATATTGGGTAGGTCTGAAAATCAGACAACATCTATTTTTCGCCCCCCTAAATGTTAAGGGTGGTCCACGCCAATTTATTTTTTTATTTTTTTGACATTTTTTTTAAATTTGTTTGATTATGAGTCAGCATACAACTTAAAATTTTCACCCATCTACGATCAATTTTTTCAGCGAAAAACGATATTTTAATATCGGCAATACAACGTTTGCTGGGTCAGCTAGTCTTAATCTTTATATATATAATTCTTCTGTGAGTGTGTATGTCACTGAACTCCTCCTAGACGGCTGGCCCGATTTGGATGAAATTTTTTGTGTGAGTTCAAGGGGATTCGAGGATGGTTTAGATTCACAATTGAACTACCTCCTAAACGGCTGGACCGATTTTGATGATATTTTTGTGTGTTCCAGTGAATTTGAGATTGGTGTGTGTCTTCAGGTGGATTCGAGAATGGTTTAGATTCACAATTAAACTACCTCCTAAACGGCTGGACCGATTTTGATGATTTTTTTGTTTGTTTCAGTGAATTTGAGATTGGTTTAGATTCTCAATTCCGTCAATATAATATAATTCTCTCCGTCCATATAAATAAGAACTCCTCTTAACGGCTGGACAATTTTGCAAATTTAAGACGTGTGTACAGGACAACGTCTGTTGGGTCCACTAGTATATATATATTTCTTATGTGCGTCTGTTGTAACTGAACTCCTCCTAAACAGCTTGAACGATTTTTATGAAATTTTCTGTGTCTTTAGGTGGATTCGAGAATGGTTTAGATTCACAATTGAACTACCTGCTAAACAGCTGAACCGATTTTGATTATTTTTTTGTGTGTTCCAGTGAATTTGAGATTGGTGTGTGTCTTCAGGTGCATTTGAGAATGGTTTAGACTTTAGATTCACCTCTTCCTTATCTATATAAAAGATCTTCCTAATCTTATAGAGAAAAAACATAAGGTAGTATTGTTTGCGGATATAATTCACTGATTTTCAAAGTAAAACGAAACCAAGCTATGTATGACGAAGTGGACGATATTTTATCTGACATCGTGTACGGGTTTAGCGCTAATAACCTATTGTTAAATAGCAAGAAAATTAAATTCCAAAATACCAAATGTCAAAAATGTAAATGCAAATGTTTTGTTAAATGGAGAGGTGATAGAACCGGTGGAATCTGCTGTATTTCTTGGCATAACTCTAGATTCCAAATTACAATGGGGCCCCGATATTGAAGGATTGGCGAACAGACTTAGTTCTGCAGCATACGCGGTTAAAAAGATTAGACAATCAACTGACATAGATACGGCGCGACTAGTATACTTTAGTTATTTCCATAGTATTATGTCCTATGATATATTGCTATGGGGCAACGCTGCCGATATTAATACAATATTTGTGCTGCAGAAGAGGGCTATTCGTGCTATTTATAACCTAGGTCCTAAAGAATCATTGAGAGCAAAATCCAAAGAAATTAACATCTTGACTGTTACTTCTCAATATATTCATGATAATGTAATGTATGTTCATAGGCACATAAGTGAATTTGCCAGAAACTGTCATAACCATAATGTTAACACCAGGAACAGACATAAACTGATGATGCCTACTATTCGGCTAAGTCGAGTTAGTAAGTCTTTTGTGGGGCGATGTATTTGCTTTTACAACAGGATCCCAGAAAATTTTCAAAACAAAAGTATTACGTTATTCAAAAGAATTGTTAAAAAAAAGGTTTGTGTGGTAAACGTTACTATAACATAAATAACTTTCTTAATGATACCACACATTGAGAATGGAGTGACCGCCCTCAGGCTATTAAATAATAAGTAATTTATTTAATTGTACTATACTTTGTAAACATATTTATTCGATGAAAAAAAGAGCCCGCTGAGTTTGTTGCGCCCATTTTTCTCAGGTCTGAAGCATTCATTTTGGAATAAGTGGTAGTTTTTTGACTTTCAATAAGTGATGTATTTTGAATTAAAATATTTGAATTTGAATTGAACTACCTCCTAAACGGCTGGACCGATTTTGGTGATTTTTTTGTGTGTTCCAGGGAATTTGAGATTGGTTTAGATTCTCAATTCCGTCCATATAATAAAATTCGCCTGTTCATGTGTATGTTAGTGAACTCCTCCTAACGGCTGAACCGATTTTTCAAATTTAAGACATGTGTAGGTACAGGACAACGTCTGTCGGGTCCACTAGTCATATTATAGTTTTTGACGTTCAATAAGTGATTTTGAAGCCTATTTTGATTAAAAGTATTTGAATGTGAATTGAATTTTTCGCAACGTTAGTATTAACGCTATGACAAGGTAAGCGACGACTACGGCACATCACTAGACTTACATTGGACAGCGGGGGGAGATGCTCCCTCTCTTTATCCCAGGCTCCTCTCGTACCTGGGTGTCGACGGTGATCATTACCTGTATGTTAACTAGATTGTCCCCTTCTTCCACAAATAAATTAAGGTTAGCAAACTAAAGTATTATTTTGTAAAATTTTATTTTAAATCAAAAACGCAATACACACATATATTAAATCTGAACTTTTAATATTTTCAAATTAACTAGATGGATCAAAATTTGAGATATTTCGCTATCAAGTATATAAATCATTTAAAAACTTTATAAATACATCCCAAGGACAATATCCCTCTTCATTTGCGGCACAACCTTTTAATTCTAAAGTTGAAAACTGAGGAGGAGTATCCCGCGATAAGACAACCATCTTTCTGATCTGCTTAGTTGACTGATAAACATACTGAATTTTCAAGAAGTAATCTTTTTTAGCAACATCATACCATTTCTGGAAGACAATTTTGCCTCCAATTGGCACAGACAGCAGTGATTTATGCAACACGAAATTTTTAAAATGCATTGCCTTTAAAAGGACATTAATATTTGAATCATGTCCCATTAATAGTGATACTTTCGGACTCTCATTTGTAAATAATGGTTTCATGAACATGATAATTGGTTTAGCAATATCTTTGGCAACATGTGTTGTGTTATAAACAACATCATGATAACCAGCGTAGAGTCCTAAGATGGAGTGCCAGTCTTTTTTGCTTGAAATTTTTCCCCACGCAACTTTCCGTCGTGCCAAACCATTATAGTACTCCATTAGAAAGGTGTCAGTTACTTCATTGCATAGTTGTAAGGGACCCTTGACTTTAGGCTTTTTACCGACTTTTACTTTTACGACATTCTTCTCACTGGCCATATCACATTTTTTATCCTCTTTACAACGATCTGAATGTTGATACTTTAAAATTGATTCCATTTTTTTATACGATTTTTTCAAATGTAAGCCATTCCTCTTAACTTTCATTTCATGGATTGCTATTTCCCTAAAGCTGTCACTGCTATTATGAATATGTGAACGTAAAACTGAATGAGACTTTTTATCACTACTATGAATTATTATATTGCAATCAGGAAAAGCAGATCTCACGAAAGCCTCAGCTGATGCCAGAGTTCTTTGCATCAAGTCAGCATAAACATAAAACAGATCTTCATCAGGGCAACTATCTGGCAACAAACCAGTATCACTAAGCCAGCCTCTAAAATAAGTTCCCATATAAGATTCTAACACATGACCATTTTGAGTTAAAGTCCCTGGTTTTTCCTTCCAATCCGGCCACTTGTGAGGTGTTATGTGCTCAAGGTCATAGCTCGAAGGAGTTCTTACACTGTGCCTGCTAAATATAACCACTTTATCTAATTTATATGGATTCACTATTCTGAACTCGAAACAAAGTAGTAAAAATAATACACAGAAAGTTTTACAAAGAAATAAACCACAATTACTGTTCCATAGCATATGTCGCGCAGACATCGTCAAGTCTGTGTGTACAATGACTTAATTAGTGATATCTTAAAATAATTTCCACAGGAATTACCATTATAATAATCATGACTATACATAATCAGTCTTTCTTATTATATAATAATGACGTTAATCTTATTCGCATTTACTACATTTCTCGTCATCTTAACTCTCAGTCCGAGAGTTTCAGGCTAAGTTCATGCAAAGAAAAGATAACCAAAGTGCAGCATTGTCGAACCCTTCGTAACTCAAAAACCATTTAAGATTAAAACGACATTGATTATGGTTTATAATTTACATACTCAATAGATAAACTTGTACGTGATTGAAGTAAAACGGAAAAATAATCAAGAAATTAGTTATAAAAGCAGCTATGCTAATTTAGACATGGCGAATTTTTTACAAACACACCCTTGTCGATATCTTTATTAATCTCGCAGATAATAAGCTGTCAAATCGAGCCACTTCAACAATTGAATTTTGTAAAAAACAGTCAGCTTGGTGTAAAATGCAGCCAATTTTGACATTAACTAAAATTCTTATATCGCAGAAGTCAGCCAACCTGTATGGCTGTTTTTTACAAATTTCAAAATGTTAGAGTATGCAGTTTTCAAGTAACGTAAGAAGCAGCCAGTCTATGATGGCTGTTTTCTGTCAAATAGATATTTATTATTATTAGTAGTTGGCTTTTTTCAACACCAACCTGGCTATTTTGTGAAATATTACTTATTTTATAACGCGATCTTAATGAATGTTGAGTAGTTCTACATTATCTTACTTGATCAATATAAAGCCAAACTACTTCCAATGCTGTAAGCCACAGTTTTTCAAGAATTTTTTTAACAGCAAATCTAAAATACTAAAGAAAGATACGTGCAATATTTGCGATACATTTCGAATCGAAACAATAAATGCAAGAAGAAGCGATGGGGATGTTAACTCCATAAGAGAAATACCCAACATACATATTCATCAGGCCGAAAGTGACCTAGATCGATATACCTATATTGCATATTTTGATATGCAAAGCCATTACCGCGGATTCAAACAAATGTGATAGTTTACTAAAGAAAAGGCCTTATAACTAAGGTGTGCTACTGTAACCAAAGCTACTAGGTAAACGGTCAGACTGGACGTGGTTCACAGGAGATCGGTACGGTGGACAGTACGGCTTTCGCCATGGCCGCTCGCGCACAGGCGAGCGCGTCTATCGAAAGCAAGGTTTTCCCTAGCAGTCTGTCTGGATATAGCGAAGGTCTTTGATCGTGTATGGCGCTTCGCTCAACAACTTCCATTATTTGGGATTCCCGAGAGTTTATGCAAGTCAACCCACAGCTTCCTCACTGGGTGCATCATACAAGTCGTCGACGGTTATTGCTCGGATCCAAAGCCCGTGAAAGCTGGAGTTCCCAAAGGCTGTATGTTATCTCCTACACTGTTTCTTCTGCATATCAATGACATGTTGGACGCCTCCAACATGCATTGCTATGTAGTGATGCCGTATACACGGGCCATGCGGAGCGCTCTCGGGAAACCGTCGCCCAGTGCCGGAGGAGACTTGTGTCTTCTATCGAGTCCTGTGTTTAGAAGGTCGTGGAATGGGGTGAAATGAACCTTTAACCAATTTAAACCCCAGAAGACTCAAGTTTTCGTTGACCCATTGCACATATATGAAATCTGATTTCAGATCAAGAATTTTACAACTGTTTGGACGTATGTCGTAGTTGTACTAATCTAGAAGGAGAATATGTCTTTATAACTCTGTTAAGTAAACTATGCCGAATGGAAAACCTATAACAGAGCAGGCTCTGCCTACGTGACATCATATCAATAAGACATCTAAAATTAGAGGATGCTCGATATTTTATGATAATTTGACAAGTGGACAATATATATTGAAGACGACATTGACGGATTTAGCACTGAGTTAGATTTCTATTCAAAGAGTGATAACGAAAATTTGTCTAAAGTTGAGTCTTGATTTTTTTAAATACTTAGCCACATTCAGCTTCACATAATTTATTTTTATGAAATACAACACTGGACAAGTGTTTTTATTAAAAAAGTTATAGTTTTCAGACTTTTCCCTATACTTGTTTAATACAAGTATACATTATTACTTGCAAAATTTCATAGTTATAGGTCAACGGAAAATACGCTATAAATTTTAATTCCCTTGGGAGTGTCGAAATATACGTTTATTTCGGCATAAACGGCTGCATCTTTTGTTTACTTTAACTGAGAAGTTTGATTTTTTCACAGCTTTATGGGACGTAAGACGTGAATATATCGATATAATTATTTCAACTCAATACCTCCACACGTTCCCGAGATATTGAGTCTTGACTGACAAACAGACAGACGGAGGGACAACAAAGTGATCATATAAAATACTAGGATAAAAAAAATAAACAATACTTAAATAAATATTGTTCAACTTTAAAATTACCAGAAAAACAAAACATAACCCAAGTGCAACTATCGACAGAAAAATGCTTAAAACTCTGTTCGTACATTTACCCACATGGCTATTTTCTGCATAACTGGGTCCAACTTATATTCAGTAAATAGTTATTCTCAAAAGTTGAAAGAGAAGAAGTATTAATGTATATCATTAAATATAATATAATAATATATATCTTAGTTTATAATATATTATTATAAGCGGTGATCACTTAACATTCGGTAACCAGTACGCTCGTGTGTCCTCCTTTGCCATGAAAAACATTGGTATAGGACTCATGACTCATCATAAAATAATTGAGAATAATAAATTATTGAAGGTAAGAGTAAAAGCACAGGTCAATATAACGTTGCTATTGAATATAAACGAATATGCCTGTAACCATTAATGGACGAAGAAACCATAAAAGAAGTAACGAATGTCGCAAACGTCAGATAACTTTTACTGAAGTGAAACTTCTTTATCGACGTATGAGAGAAATTTCAAAGCAAATCGTCACGATTTTCGGTTACGCGACATTTCGTTATTTTAAATCCAAGATGGCCGCCGGGTAAAATTATGATTGTAACAATATTGATATAGAGTCCGAGGTTCGCCAGGGTGCAGCGAAAGAATTTGACATCATTTTTGAAATCCAATATGGCTGCCGCGCAAAATTATGGTTTCAACAATATGGATATCATATCCGACGTTCTCTAGGGTAGAGAACGAATTTGGGATCATTTTTTAAATCTAAGATGGCCGCTGCGCAAAATTATGATTTCAACAAATCGTATTCGAGGTTCTCGAGGGTTCAGCGCGCCGCGGAAACGTAGAACATCTTCTCCATAAAGATTTAGCGCGCGGATGCGAGTAACTAGAACATCTTCACTCCTAGCATTCTATCGTGCAGGTTTAGCACGCGGTCGCGAAAAAGAAGAACTTCTTCCCTCCTAGCGTTGTATCGTGTAGGTTTAGCGCGTGGCCGCGAGAAAGTAGAGAAATCTAATAATTACTCATATTGACACATAACATTTGGTTTAGAGAACAGATTAGGATAATTAATATAAACGAGATTTAAATATTAGTTTTCCAAAGAAGTTTTACTTCCGACATATTGTGTAGGTACTTTGTACACACATTTTTATTTAATAGGTATTTATTAATGGCTGTAAGGGAGAGCCCCTTTGCCCTTTACATTAACGGAAAGAATAAAAAAACAAATTAACAAATACACTTGGAGATTCTATAAATATCCATTACTGAGCAATTCAATACATTTTTTGTTAATCAGTTCAATTTGTCACTCAAGTTGTTAAGAAATTGTTTAACTGACTCTTATCTGACGGAAGTACCTGAGCATTACTTTCGCCAGGAAATAGATCTGTGTTACCCCAAGTCTGTAGGTATGTATTGTCTTTTTGTTTTAGATACTTCAACAGCACAGAATAATAATACTCCTTACCGGAGCTGGAGATCAAGTGTTGTTTGAAGTGAATGATCTCAGCAGTAACAAATTTCTTAGTTTTTGATCGTTCGTTCATTCACAGAGTTGAATAATATACTACTGGGAGTTTTTCGTGCGCCGTTTCTTTTCTCTAAGTATGCCATTTGTTTCCGAAGCGATAGCAGTGCTTTAATTGACAAAAAAAAGTATCCTAGAAGAATTTTCTATATATCTATAAGTTTGTTCCATAATTACTTTTCATAAAGCACAATTAATTCACTAATTGTAATAGTGTTTAAATTCTCTTTGGCAATCAGTGGGAAATGAGTATAAAATAAACAGAAAATAGCATTTAATATTAATTTACAATGGCAACAATTGATTGAGCGGATAATTGAGTGAAACAAATTATATTGCCTTGAATTCATTTCATTTATTTACACTAAAAATACTGACTTCAATCATACATAATACTTTATATCATGGTAGGTAATTAAAAATTATATTAATATATTTACATAACACACTGTAGGTAGATTAGCCTGTATCCTTTACAATTCATTAGAATTGTACACAATGTTTACTAGGGAAAGTATTTCAAATACATCATAAAATTAAAATCATATAATATAACATGGATGGCCCAGACCTAGATATTGTATAGAATTCTTGAATTATGCACATTGCCCATAATAAATATTTTGTTTTATGTCATTGACATATTATGTATCCATTAAAAGTGGAGTTATATATTTTTCAAATTAATTAGGACAATGGTTGCATAAATCAAATATTATATAAATCATTTAAAAACTTTATAAAAACATCCCAAGGGCAAAATCCCTCTTCATTGACTGGACAACTTTTTAATTCTAAAGTTAAAAATTGAGGAGGAATATCCCGTGATACAACCACCATATCCCTTACTTGCTCAGTTGACTGATAAATATATTCAATTTTCAACAAGTACTCTTTCTTTACAACATCATACCATTTCTGTAAGACTATTTTGCCACCAATTGGCACAGACACCAGTGAATTATTCAACATATAATTTTTAAAATCCATTGCCTTTAAAAGGACATTAATATTTGAATCATGTCCCATTAATAGTGATACTTTGGGACTCTCGTTTGTAAATAATGGTTTCATGAACATGATAAGTGGTTTAGCAATATCTTTGGCAATTAGTGTTGTGTTATATGTGACACTATGATAACCCACAGTGAGGTCTAAAATGGATTGCCAGTCTCTTAATTGGGAAAGTTTGCCCCATGCAACATTTTGTGGCGCAAAACCATTATAGTACTCCATGAGAAAGGAGTCAATAACTTCATTGCACAGTTTTAAGGGACCCTTTACACTAGGTTTTTCACCGACACTTATATTCAAGACATTCTTCTCACCTACCATTTCACATCTTTTATCTATTTTACATGAATCTGAAGCTCTATAGTTTAAAATTGATTCCATATTTTCATATGAACTTCTCAAATCTAAGCTATTCAAGATGGCTTCCATTTCACTGATAGCTATCCTCCTAAAGCTGTCACTGTTGTTATGAATATAAGGCCTGAAAACTGGGTCAGATTTCTTAACACTTCTATGAATTACTATATTGCAATTAGGATAAGCAGATAAAACAAATGCTTTAGCTGATTCCAGAGTTCTTTGCATCAAATCAGCATAGACATAAAACAGATCTTCATCAGGGCAACTATCTGGCGACAACCCATAATCATGTAGCCATTCTTTGAAATAAGTTCCCATATAACTTTCTAACATAAAACCTTTTTGAGTTAAAATCCCTGGTTTCTCCTTCCATTCTGGCCAGGTATAAGGTGTTATGTGCTGAAGGTTTTTAGACAAAGGTGTTCTTAAATTGTGTCTGCTAAATATGACCACTTTTGTTAACTTATATTTATTCACATTTTTGAACTCGAAACTCAATAGTAATAAGAATACACAGAGCGTAAAACAAAGAAATAAGCCACAATTAATGTATTGGTTATGACGCGCAAACATCGCAAAGACTGTAATTAGAATGAAGTAGTGATATTTTGAACTACGCTTATTGCGTATGCACTGCTCTTCCTTTTGACTTATTTGAAGTCATGTGTGTATCACCTTTACGTAATATGACGGAATCTTTTAACGTTATGGGAATTAATATAAGTACCTACATATTCCAAGTAAATTCTTAATTTGAAGCTTAAATTACATGTAGTACACAATTATTGTGATCAAACTAATATGTAAGTACATAAACACGAATCCAGTAAAGGATAGGTATGGACTTAACTAAACCTGTAAGTTTAACCTATTGGGTTATAGTAATTAATATTTCAAGTAAGCCATCGCAAACGATACGACCAGTGCAGAGCGTAGGTACTTTTAACAAAAATAAAATTAATTAGACATAATGTTCATTGAAAATGAAATTTATAATAACAAATAACAATAATACAAATGTCACAAGTCACAACAAAAAAGGAACTGTCAAATTGACAATCGATTGTCTCGATATATTGACGATGATATATATTGACTTTTGACATACTCGATAAACCGTCAATGTCAAAAGTCAATTTCAACTAAATTGTAATAATAAGTACCTTTTTTGGTGGGAATGGCTCAGCTACGATGATTACCTAATTATAAACAATGAACATTAACATTTCACTACAAAAATATTGTATAGTATTGGCACGTTTTGGGATCGAAACCCAATTGTTGTAATCGAAAAATCTCAATACACGCAGTGATATACTACTTCATTTATTTGTACTTTACCACACGCTTTCACAATTCGCTTGTTGGTACTTTGGCATATTTGACATGCACTTCGTAGAGTCTTCGTGACGTTTTCAGACTAGAAACATTATATTATATGGATGATTGGGATTTTTTGGTTGCACGATATATTTGTGGCGTTTCGCCGGTGTATACACTTCACTATATTCACCCAAGGAAATATATATTATCTTTGTTTTCATACGACACTAACCGTTAGAATCTTCTTAAGATCAATTATTGAATATCCATGTGTTTTTTATGTGACATTCTTCACTCTTGCTTCACTCTGACAAATAAGATAGGTTTATCTTATTTGTGTTTTGTCTAGATTTTTTTTTAAATAAATAATGTAACTCTCTCTTTAACTTAATATATGAGATATCTTCATTTATAGGATAACTCTTTGTCCTTTTCGCTGGTGAAATAAGTTATGTTTAATATAATAGATGCTTAAGTTTCAATGTAAGTCAATTTATCTAAAATGTGACCCTCAAATTCTATCGTAAAGTTACTTGAGCAAATTCGTGTCAAAACAAGATGTACTACCACTAGGACAAGCCACAACAGTGGTAAATGTAAGATTGAAATTATATATTTTCAACAAACGT
The DNA here is from genome assembly GCA_949711755.1 of Leptidea juvernica. Lineage (NCBI taxonomy): Eukaryota > Metazoa > Arthropoda > Insecta > Lepidoptera > Pieridae > Leptidea > Leptidea juvernica. The sequence goes on along the minus strand of CATIXQ010000029.1, from coordinate 4,913,562 downwards.
ATATTATATGAGTACTTAAAGGCTTAATAAAATATTGAAACATAATGTTTATAATTATTATATTTATTATTATATAATATATATTAAACATAAAAAATAAAACAAATTAAAAAATTATAATATGTAAGTAAGCTTAGTCAACTATCACATAAATATTAAAAACTCTAAAAATATTTTTAAGTACACAACAACTATTTAAAATGCACCTATTAAAAATTTACACTACAAAGTTATTACAATCAATTAATTGTTAATTTTATAATGACCCCAATCTAATGTATCAACCTTATTTTCTTCAATTACCGTTTAGTAAGAATTATATTATATAACAAACAAGTACTTTTTTCAAATTATGTGTAAAAATTGTGTGTTTATTTGATCAAGATCTTGGCATTTATTGCAATTTTGAGTTTATCTCAAATAATAATCTGTAATTTCCCATAGTATTTCATTTTGTCTTACTGTAATTCAATAATAAATGCTATAATATCATTATTTATTACCCTTTACGAAGTAGCGGTAGATTCAATAAAAATTTTCGAAATCGTAAATATACTCGTATAGGCTCGTGTACTCGTATAACGTGGGTAATGACTAATGACTTACTTACTTTTATTTTTCTTAACTGTATAGGCTTATCGGAAATTTTGTTTTCGCTACCAAATTTTCAGCAAAAACAATCATGTTATGAAATTCTGGCTTAGCAATAAATTTTATATATATAATTTATATAACAATACACGAATTTTGCAATACACACATTCTTTGCTACCAAACTGATAATTATCGAATTGTCTGAACATGTTTATTCGAAATCGGAAAGCGTAGGTCCGGCCACACATGGAGTATTGCTGCCATGTCTGGTTTGGCGCACCCCAGTATCAGCTCGATCCATTTGACCACGTGCAACGTAGAGCAGCTCGAATTGTCGGAGACCCAGTGCTCTGTGAACGGCTGGATCACTTGGCGTTGTTTAGAGATGTCGCTTCATTGTGTGTCATCTACCGCATTTATCACGGGGAGTGTTCCGAAGAGCTGTTTAACCTGATTCCTGCTGTTTAGCTGAATTCCACCATCGCACGACACGCCACAAGTTAAGATATCATCCCCACCATCTGGATGTGTGGCGTTCTTCCACAGTGCGGTTTTCAAGGAGCTTTCTTCCACGTACTACAAAGCTGTGGAATGAACTTCCTTGTGCGGTGTTTCCGGGACGATACGACATACCTTCCAACACCTTCCTTAAAGGCCGACAACGCTCCTGTGATTCCTGCAAGAGATTGTGGGCAGCGGTGATCACTTAACAACATGTATGACCTGTACGTTTGTTTGTCCTCCTGTTCCATAAAAAAAAACCGCTTTCAATTTGAACCAAATGTTATAGCATAAGCTTCTTTGCACAAAATTCCGAATAGATGGGTATTATAGCCGTTTTTGCAAGTACTAGTGTGAAAGCTTTGTCGTGTTTCTGTTCGAAAGACGCCATAGTTAGTGACACGATGGGGCTACTTAAAATCTAATATCTCAAATTGACGACCAATTACGATACCGCTCATCATCTGAATCTTAAATAAACATTGAAAATCAATTATTTAATCAAATAATTTAATAATGGGCGGAAAAGAATATTATGTAGCATTTCTAAGTTACATTTTTAAAATGTTTTCAAAATCCCTGATAAAATCGTTCCAATCGCAAAAAATTTCATGGACAGGTGTACACTTTTTTAACTCCATATGAATCCAATGTGGTGGATTTTCCTGAGACAGTCTTTCTCCGTTTCTTAATTGTTCGAAAGTAGGATAAACGTAGTCGACTTTTAGTAGATTTCTGTTTAAATTCCTGTCATACCATCTTTGAAATACTAGCTTTCCACCTAATGGGGTAAGTTCAAACTGATCTGGTAACACATAAGACTTGAAACCGATCGCTGCCATCACAGAATTGATATTGGCGTCATGACCCACCAGAAGCGTTAATTTTGGCGCGCTTTCACTCTTAAGAATATCGTTAATATACATCAACAACGGCCCAGCGACTTCTTTACTAAGAGCAGTACCGTTAAATCTTACATTGAGATTTTCTCGAACTATGTCAGTGTATAATTTCCACTCTTTTGAGGTTCTAATTTTACCCCAGGCAACATCGTTTAGTGACATTCCTTCGTAGAAACTCATCAGAAAAACATCAACTAATGCGTTTGATAAATATAATGGTCCAATCACATTTGGTTCCTGTCCAACTTCATATACAACGTCATCCCTTTCTTTTGCAAAGTCACAAAAGTTTTCAACTAAACACTTATTGGAATGTTTCAAATTAGTTATTTCATTTAACTTTACGTAGGCATTATGTAGCTTTAACTTGTTTATCCTCTGTTGCATTTCATTAACAATGGTTTCTTTTAAAATAGATGATCGGTTTCTTACTATGGGATTAAACAGTGGATCCATTTCGTCCGAATTTTTACTGTAAACCGTTATGTTACAGTTTGGAAATGCTCCGTTCACAAACGCCTTGGCTGTTTCACGCGTCCTTTGCCTCGTATTGGCGTACACGTGTATCGAGCTTAGCTCTGGACATCCATTTGGTAATAAACCTTTTTTCACTAACCAATCAGTTATATAGTGTCCAATATATCTCTCCAGTTTTGCACCTTTCTCAGTCAAATATCCTGGTTTTATATTCCATCGTGGAAAACTGTATGTTGTGAGGTTATTTAAATTGTTCAACAAAGGAGCTCGAATATTATGTCGGCTTAGTATAAGTACTTGCTGCAACTCGTAGCCTTGGACACTAAGATTAAAAAAAAATAAAAACTGTAAACACACAATGATTATTCCCGCCATTTTACAATTGTAGGTTATCGAACTTCATTTATTTAGTTTCATTCACTTTGCAGAATGGATAACATATAACTGATTAGATCTCGTCATTTTGTAATATTATACGTAGAGTTTAAATTGGATTACAATCACACCGAAACGCGCAGATAACGAATACATTATTACACAGTCATTATTTTAAGAACCGTGTTGTAACGCGAGTGTCGTGCTTGCGTCGTCAATACTGAATAGAAATTTCTCTTAGTGAAAGTATTTCCTATTATTACATTAATTGCGTTGTAAGTGTAATATTAACATTGTTTACTAAAATAGGCTATTATAGATGCAGATATGATATATCAACATTTCTTATTAGAAGGTTTTAACACGATCGGGCGTTTTAAGTCGGGCGTCTTATTAATAATCTTATATGTCTTGAAAATCGCTGAATGGGTTATGTTAGGCCTGTTAAGGGTATGTTTAGAAACCTTATAACCTAAACCTAAACTTAATTGCTAAAATACTCCGTCTGTGTTATAATTTTATCTACATAAATTGACCCATTTGCAAAAAAACGGGCACCCTAAACAAAAGAGGTTTTATATGCATTCACTTAATTATAAACAATTGTGTAAATATTAAAAAGTACTGTCAAAAATACTTGAATTCCCTGAAGGCCTTACAAGGTGTCACTACCGTCGAAGGGGGTGGTATTTTAAATTTAAAAATTTGAATAGAGTTAAGCTGCGAATACACTTGCCCGTAGCTTGCACACTAGCATACCAGCTCCTTGCATGTGCCGGCTATTCATCATGTGTATACGCTATCTGGCATGCCTGTAACTTTGAGGGAGGGGCCGTGGGGTGTTGCCAAACGGGCAGGTATGAACAGACGTGACAGCTACGGACATGTAAGTAAGTGACTCGTTGATTTTGTTTAATTCACTTCGATTGTTATCTATTTAGAGCGTGCAAGAATAGGTACGAGTTCTCTCACGAACTGTCATGTCTATACGCGACGGTATTACTGGCATGAAATACCAGCAACAACTTGCATGCCAGTATTACTTGCAAATGATTAAATTATATTCACTATAGCTTTCTCCGATCTGATCAAGCAATAACGACAGATGTCTACTGTGCCGAATTCCGCACAATGATAGCCAAACTAGCAGTGAAACAGCCCCGACTCATGAATCGATCTTCACCATTATTGCTCCATGATAACGCGAAGCCTCATACAGCACGAGAAACCGTTTTAACTCTACAGGAACTGCAATTAGAAACCATTCGTCACCCTCCTTATTGACCAGACATTGCTCCAACGGACTTTTTTTTTATGGAATAGGAGGACAAACGACCGTCACCTGGTGTTAAGTGATCACCGCAGCCCACAATCTCTTGCAACACCAGAGGAAAAACAGGAGAACGCTCCGGCAACGGCCGGCCTTTAAAGTATGCGCTTTTTTTGAAGGTACCCATGTCGTATCGTTGCGGAAACACCGCCTAAGGAAGCTCATTCCACAGCTTTGTAGTGGAAGTGTACATGGAAGAAGCTAACTGCACTGTGGAGGATCGCCACACATCCAGATGGTGGGGATGATATCCTAACTTGTGGCGTGTCGTGCGAAGGTGGAATACCAATATTTTCGTGATAAAAAGTTTTCTTTTCAGGAGGCAGCACAAAATGCTTTCACATAGTTTGTCGAACCTAGATCCCCACAGTTATATCGCAATAGCAAAAATGATGGCAGCAATGTACAGATAATAATGTTAATTATTTTGATTAAATAAACGTGTAATTTAAAAACAACTTTTCAGTACAAATCGGCAATTTCATACTTTAACCCTAATATTCTTAACTTCCCTATTCATAATTTAGACTACATATAAAAAAATTGCCTTATGAAAAAGGCCTATTACAAAATCGAGGATTTTATTAATGATAAAAATATTTGGACAGGCTTATGATGATCTACTCATCTTTTTTTTTCTATTAAATATATATACATAAAAAATAATGCAAAAATCTACTTTTGTTTTCTTAAAATAGTTTCTAATGTGATAACTAAGTGATTAACTTGTAAAACTAAAAGGAGAAGACTTAATCATTAAAATAAACTGGTTTAGATAAAACTTTAGATAGATAAAACTCGTTACTAATTGCATATCAAATTAAAATATAATTTATATTTTGGTCATTATGCTTTGTAATTTTCTTAATATTAGTAAGTATATTATAGAAATTAGATAATATCTGATATTTCCACCGCATTATGTTGACGTCTGGCATTCTACAACATTAATTGTAAGTTATTTCTTATCTCGCACAGAAACTGTGGAATCCATTACCGACTGCAGTTTTTCCGAACCGATATGACTTAGGCACCTTCAGGTCAACTTAAATTAAGGTCAGCAATGCATCTCTTGAGGGCTTCCAGGGCTTGCCAGTTGCCGCTGTCCATGGTTGGTTGTCTCACCATTTTCCATCACGTGAGAATCTTTCCCATTTGCTTCTTATATTTTTTTATGGAAAAGAAGGACAAACCTGCGTACGAGTCACCTAGTGTTAAGGGGTCACCGCTGGCCACATTCTCTTGCAACAACAGAAGAATCAGAGGAGCGTTGCATGCCTTTAAGGAAGGTGTACGCGTCGTTTTGGAGGTACCCATGTTGTTTCGTCCCGGAAACACGGCACAAGGAACCCCATTCGACAGCTTTGTAGTACGTTGAAGAAAGTTCCTTGAAAACCGCACTGTGGAGGACCGCCACACATCCAGACGGTGGGGATGATATACTAAGTTGTGGTGTGTTTTGGGAAGGTAGAATTCGGCGGCAGAAATCAGGTGAAACAGCTCTTCGGAACACTCCCCGTGATAAATGCGTACAATGAAGCAACGTCTCTACGCAACGCCAAGTGGTCCAGACGTTCACAGAGCACTACCCAGTGCTCGGGGACCCCCCCGAGAATTTGAACTGCTCTGCGTTGCACGCAGTCAAATGGATCGAGCTGATACTGGGGTGCGCCAGACCAGAGATGACAGCAATACTCCATGTGTGGCCGGACCTGCGCTTTGTAAAATGCTAAAATGTGGGCCGGCTTGAAGTATTGCAGTGCTCTATTTATGACGCTCAGTTTCTTCGAAGCCAATTTGGCTTTGCCCTCCAGATGACAGTGGAATTGGCAATCGCTCGAGATTTCGCTGAAAAAGCTTTTATAAGTAGGTTTTTATCGGAAGGGGGAGTCCGACACCCGAGAATGAACATACGGACCCCGTTTCGGTGTTTTAATACGCAAATATATTTTCCACCTCTCGAAAAATATAAATCCTTATATAATAAAATATACTATTGTAGTCTTAATTCGTTACTTATTCATCTAAAACGGTTAATATTGAAAGAAAAATGCTGATACCTATAACTTCGTCCGCGTACATACATGCGTGAGCACGTATTGCTTATAAATATCGTTGTTACTAACTAACTTTAATAACTTTATATTTAATGAAGGCATCGCCATATTTTTTATAGACTAGTAGACCCGACAAACGTTGTCCTGTACATGCGTCTTTAATTTGAAAAATCGGTCGAGCCGTTAGGAGGAGTTCACTAACATACACATGAGCAGCAGAATTATATTATAAGGACGGAATTGAGAATCTAAACCAATCTCAAATTCTATTTCAGTGAATTCCATTTCCACAAAAAAAAACATCAAAATCGATCCAGCCTCTTAGGAGGTAGTTGAATTGTAAATCTAAACCATTCTCGAATCCACCTGAAGACACACAGAAAGTTTACAATCTGTCCATCCGTTTAGGAAGAGTTCAGTTACAACAGACACATAAAAGAAATATATATATATACTAGCTGACCCAGCAAACGTTGTATTGCCATATCTTAATATATATAAATCTCGTGTCACAATGTTTGTCCTCAATGGACTCCTAAACTAATGAACGGATTTCAATGGGGATTACTTCATGGAGTGCAGTTTAGTCCAACTTAAGAGATAGGATAGTTTTTATTTCGATTTGGGAACCATAATTATTTTTATTTCCAATATTTGTTTTGTTTGGACATATTTTCTGTGAGAGTATTTATGACGCGCGGTTTGACAGTTCTGCTGTGAAACAATTTCATTATAACAACAAGGAGCATATTATTATGTTACAATGAAAAATTATTGACAAATTCATCAAAAACGGTATTTTATTTATTATGTACAGAACAACGTCTGTCTGGTCAGCTAGTAAAGTAATAAATAAAAAAATCCATTGCCATCTCGCAGCCCTATTGCGGATCTGTGGATGTAACAGAATAATATGAAACCCGCGATAGAAATATAGGTGTTTATCGTAGACGGGTGAAAATTTGAAGTTGTATGTATTTTTAAAAGTTGTATCAAAAAAAAATTATCTAAAAATTAAAAAACAAAATTGGGGTGGTCTACCCATAACATTTAGGGGAATGAAAAATAGGTGTTGTCCGATTCTCAGACCTACCCAATATGCACACAAAATTTCACGAGAATCGGTCAAGCCGTTTCGGAGGTGTCTAACTACAATCACCGCGACACGAGAATTTTATATTAGATTAGGATAAAGGCCGAATATCTTTCGAACGAATAAAACTTAGAAGACTAAATTGAAATCTATCCAGTGGTTTTTCCGTGATAAAATTGCAGATAAGTTTGTGCGCAAACTTATCTGCAATTTTATGTATAAACCACTGTAGCTGTATGACAGTACCGATAGAGGAATAATATGTTACCGCAATTCCCTTTTAAATTTGTTGCTAAAAAGATAGATTACAAAAAACTCGTTGCTAAATTAAATTAATACTGTTTCGTTGTAAATGAGGAATGTTTAATATACAGACGTAGATTATGTTTTGTCCAACGGCGATAAGTATTTATAGTGATGACGTAGTTAATATGACCGCAACTTTGTCTGTTCGGACTTTAAAACGATTCCAAATTGGTAAAAATTATCTTACTGTAATAAGTTGTCAATAAGATATATAAAAATCGATGTGGGTATGTTTTGTGTAGACTCCAAAATGGTTCGAGAGATTTGGATAATTTTTTGATCGGATTTTGTTTCATTTTTCAGCAAGGTCTCTATTAAAGGAACTACCAACTACCCAACAAACACACAAGCTGCTGAAATCGCTTCTATAGAGCCCGAATGTTGTATAATAGTTGTTCAAGGGGATCGATATAATACTTAAGTATATAAGTATTTATTATTCAAACAAAACAAATCTTACAACTATATTTACAATACTACGACTACATAAAATTAAAACTATCATTACGTGGAAGCGTACCAAGAATACTGGCAGCATTACCGCGTTGGATTGCAAGGCTGATCCGTTGACCGAAATAGCTGCCAGCGCTCGGGTTTCCAGTAGCCTTATTGAGGCGCGAAGATATTATTTTGAACATTCTCCGCGCCTCTGGGCCCCACGGGCCAAGTGTCTCGACACCAAACGGCACAAAGATGTATGACTCACTGAGACCAACATATTTGCGACCCTTGCTGTCTATATTATACTTAAGTTGCTCTGTATATGCCATACATATTGTACATTAGCCTTACTAAATTAAATATAAACCCATAGGAGATAAAAAGGATGTGGATAATAGAGTTATCGTACGCCAAGGCTTACCGAAGGATGCTGCAGCCCATCCTCCATTCTTTGAATCCCTTAGTCGCCTCTTACGACACCCACGGGAGGAGATGGGGTGGTGCTATTCTGGTGCGACACCACACACACGATGCGTAATACGTCGAGTTAGTAATTATTTTATTCGATGTATATACTTTTACAACATGATCTCAGAAAATGTACAAAACAAATGTGTTACCAAATTAAAAAAGATGTTAAGAAACATTTGTGTGGTAAAGGTAACACATATATGATTATCTTAATTATACCACAGACTGGGAATGGAGTGAACGCCCTTTAGTTTTTTTATTATATATATCTAGTAGAACCGACAGACGTTGCCCTGTACACACGTCTTAAATTTGAAAAATTGGTCCAGCCGTTAGGAGTTCACTAACATACACATGAGCAGGAGAATTATATTATATGAACGGAATTGAGAATCTAAACCAATCTCAAATTCACTGGAACACACAAAAAAATCATCAAAATCGGTCCAGCCGTTTAGGAGGTAGTTCAATAGTGAATCTAAACCATTCTCGAATCCACCTGAAGACACAACCAATATCAAATTCACTGGAACAACCAAAAACTTCATCAAAATCGGTCCAGCAGTCTAGGGAGGAGTTCAATGACATACACACGCACACAAGAAATATATATATAAAGATATTATTAACTAAATTAATCAAATATATTTGAAATGTAAAAAGGATAATAATTTAGTGTTATGCTAAAAAGATTAATTGGAATCCATATTATTACTGCTACGAAATAACATGTATGAATCCTCTATGAAACTGCTTTTGATGGGCTTAAGTTTTCCGAACATTTTCCATTGTAATTTATATTTTTTTTACACTATCGGAAAGTAGCGATTTTGACGAACAGAAAACAGACCAATTTTTAACCGACATCAAAACTTTTTATGTTTGTTACCGCAAATTTTTCGACTGGGTGAACTGATTTTGATAACTCTTTTTTTATTTGAAAGCTGGTGCTTCCCGTGTATTGTGTGTGCATTGTAATTTGGTCAAGATCTGACAATGGCATCCATGAGAAAACCATAAAAGTTTTAAATTTGATATACATACGTATAGCAAAGTGGATGATAAATTTACGAATAACTCAATATCGCGCCAACCGATTTCGATGATTCTTTTTTTATTAGAAAGGATATACTTCAAAGATAAAAAAAATTGGTGAGAGTTTTGTTAGGTTCTGATTACGGAATCCATGACAAAGTAACGGAACTCTTCAATTCTTAGGACCAAATTAACGATACTCGGCCATATCTTTTTTATGCTATCCGGATATTTAAGACATCTACCATAACGTAGTTATGTTCAAGTAATTGTCGTAGTCGAATATGATGATTAATGGCACTCCTTAACGACTTACAGTAAGGGCACTTACGTTCATTGCTGCATTGAAAAATTTAGAATATCTACACATATTTAGACAAATTTTTTGTTAGTGTAATTCAAATTCACAAAAAATCATAAAATAAAAAAAAACAAAACCGACTTCAAAAACACTATTCCAAAACAAAAGATATAATGTGCACTAAAAAGTATAAAAATAATTGCGTATTTGTATACAATCTAATTAATTAATCTAATTCTAGTTACGATTATTGTAATTTTTGGAGTCGTGAAACAGAGTAAAAATAGATGCAATTACGTATACAGTAGCGATAACATATTTATCATCGACAAATTGATCTTGCCAATCAATCCATGACCTTCTTATCGTGCTAAAAGATGTCATTAGGGGTCAAATTTGCTCATCTATGTATTATGTATTTGTGATTAGCGGCGGCTTGTGACTTCGCCTACTATTCGCGATAATCTTCCATTAAATTGGAGAAATTTAACAAATCCTAGGTTTTTGAAAATTTATATATATTTAGGCGTATTAATTACGGTATTTGACGTGATGATGGCAAGAGGCCTGATGATATGACTTTAATTCCTTGGAGTTGTGGGATGCCGTTCGTGTTGGACGCAACATGTGTCAACACCTTGAAAGCACATCAAAGGCGTCAGGAGCAGCGGCTGAAACGGCTGAAAAGCTTGAGGGGAGGAATTATCCGTCACTTGGTGATGGGTACATATTTCTTCCAATTGGAGTGGAGACTTTGGGATCGTGGGGTCCGTCAGTCCGAACTCTTATGTCGTCAAAGCAAATTCATCGAGTCTTCTTCCGCATCTATCACGGGGAGTGTTCCGAAGGGGTGTGTCACTTTATTTTTGCCGCCGAATTCCACCTTCGCATGACACGACACAAATTAGGATATAAACCCCACCATCTGCGTGCACCAAGTGCGGTTTTCAAGGCGCTTTCTTACACATTTTACAAAGCTGTGCAATGAGCTTCTTTGTGCGGTGTTTCCGGGACGATATAACATGGGTACCTTCCACAAAAGCGCGTTCACCTTCCTTAAAGTGTGATTCTTCTGGTCCTGCAAGAGAATGTGGGTGGCGGTGATCACTTAACATCTGGATACTCGAATGCTCGACTGTCCTCCTTATTCATAAAAAAAAAGAATTGTACTTTTGACAGGTCACCCGAGATTTAGCACGTACCTTTACCATAAAATAAGATTGGCAATTCAAAGAGGCAACTTTCTCAGCTTTTTGGGCACCTTACCTGCAGATTGCGACTTTAATGCGTCTTATTATTAATTATGATTTCGCAGTTTAATTTTTGTTGTAAAGTTCAATAATAGTTTAGGAAACTAAATTAAAGAAGAAAAAAAACAGGAACTGAATAAGGGTTCCTCCGCTGCTTAATTCTGAAACATATTATTATTAGCGCTGGTTTTCTGGAGTACCCGAATTTATTTATAAAAAATGGTCACCCTTATTATTTAGGGGTATATGATAAATTGATGTTTGCCAATTCCCAGACCTTACTCGATATGCACACAAAATATAGGTATTGGATTACATTGATATTTACACACCCGTTGCCTTAATCGAGAATAATTCCGTCAGTATATTAATATAGGTACCTACTTATTATGAACTCGGAAATGTTGAGGACAAAAGTATGTAGTACAAAAACCCTTGAAAGGATGTGAAGCAGTTTAGGAATATAGATACAATTCACATTTCTCGGTGGACCTAATACGGAATTATGCAGACAAAGTCGCTAGTGGAAGCTTGTATATACTTAAAAAGCTAGTATTTGAAATAATTTAACATTAAAAATAGGTCATCAAACAATCACAGTACTATTTATAAGTAATCTTATTCTTATGTATACGCATACGATGTCGTAGCAACACCTAAAATCTTCAACCAGAAACTAATGCTAATTTGCTTTACAATGACATCTATCGATAGATGCTAGTACTAACTAGACACTATCTCTACTCCTATTTACAATATTCAACATTTCTGTAATGTGACCATGTAATACACCTATCCAGGAATAGATGTCGCTTTTGCGCAATGCTGATTATTATTTCGCAATTAAAGGTATCCTAGGTCCTTTAATTAACATACATTTGTACACTTTTATATCATAAAATCCCAGTCACTGTTCAGGCGTTATCTATAAATGTAATGTTTTATTAAAAAATAGCCCTGTCGTAAATCCTACTGATCCACAGCTGCAGCATTTTATAGCAATAACCAAATACAAATAGAATGCTGGGACAGTTTCTTGCGCCGCTTCTTCTCTCTCGGAGCGCCATTTGTTTCCGAAGCGGTGGTAGTCTTAGAAATTATACCAAAAAGAATTCTAAAGGAATAAATAATGGAGAAATAAATGTCTTTTAATTAGTTGGTGCTTCGTTTTGTTTTCGGTTGAAGTTCGATTGTACAACTTTGGAGAAAGGGCAATTTGCAAATTGCAATGAGGTGGTAGTTGGAAGAGCCTAGAAATGGAGGGCAAGCGTCTAAGAGGCTCACGGGATCGGGAATGGTGAGGCGACATGGACATCCGCAACAACAGGGGTCAAGAGATAAACTGTCGGCCTTTAAGGATTTTTTTTAATGATAATAAGGGACGCGACGAGCAGGAAATCAAGCTAATAATAAACAATAACTGATACGCCCTGCCCATTACAATGCAGTGCCGCTCAGGATTCTCGAAAACCCCAAAAATTTTGAGCAACACTACAATTGCGCTCGTCACCTTGAGACATAAGATGTTAAGTCTCATTTGCCCAGTAATTTCACTAGCTACGGCGCCCATCAGACCGAAACACAGTAATGTTAACACATTAAAGTTTCACGGCAGAATAGGCGTCGTTGTGGTACCTATAATCTAGCCGGCATCCTGTGCAAAGGAGCCTCCCACTGGTGTATGTAAGGTTTGTTTTATAACCACATACCTTACAAATTACTTTCGCAAATTTCTTGGAAATTGCCGTTTTATCCATATACTTAGTACACTAGCGTAATAGTCCCTGTGTGAAATTGAGTGAGAAATAGACGGAATAGATGAAGGCCATGAAACCGTTTTGAAACAATTTAGTGTCAATTAGTCTCCTGTCAAATTGGACTGTGTTTTAAATTTAGTGTTTTTATTGTAATTGTTCTGTGTTTTAACGAATATTTATTAAAAAATATAATGTTGTCGTGTTCTGTATTAGATTGTATTATTACATATAGCAACTATCCAATTAAAGAAACATTTCACAGGTTAATACTGCTTCTTCCATACTACATTCGTGGTGTTTATTTTCGTAGAACATATTCACTAAAATAACTTATAATAGATTTTATACACCTGCGCAGTAAACTCTCTTTTTTCTTAAGTTTATAATAATTTAAGAAAATGTGTTAGATAATATTGTATACGTGAATATGACGCCGTTTATCAATATATTTGTCATAGGGATTGCCAGTACTACACACTTCACTAACTCATTAACACATCTGTAAAACTAGCACACATTAACATTTTAAATTTAGTCTCGCCGTAACGAAGAGAGTGTTTGTCTATTACGGTATTAGGTATACTAAGTTTATGGTTTTATCACACTCAGCTAAGTTTTATTCAAATTCAAATATTTTTATTCAAAATAGGATGTGACATCACTTATTGAAATTCAAAAAACTACCACCCATTCCAAAATGAATGCCTCAGGCCTGAGAAGAATGGGCGCAACAAACTCAGCGGGCTTTTTTTTCATCAAAAAATGTTTACAAAGTAGCATTGTACAATTCAACTTATTATTTAATAGCCTGAGGGCAGTCGCTCCATGCCCAATCTGTGGTATCATTAAGAAAGTCATTTATGTTATAGTAACCTTTACCACACAAACGTTTTTTAACAATTCTTTTGAATACCGTAATACTTTTCTTTTCAACATTTTCTGGGATCCTGTTGTAAAAGCATATACATCGCCTCACAAACGACTTGCTAACTCGACTTAGTATTAGGCATTATAAGTTTATGTCTGTTCCTGGTGTTAACATGATGGTTATGACAGTTTCTAGCAAATTCACTTATGTGCCTATGAACATAGATTATGTAAGTAAAGTTTAGCATAGTTTATGTACGTCTTTTATTGTACTGTATTATGCGGATATATGTGCGTTCCCGCCAAATTGAAGAAAAAGATTTAAGATAACTCAGATAAAGAGCTTCTGCGACGGACAGGCCCTTACTAACCCCTTGAATGTTTATTTAAATATCTTGTTATAACGCTTGTTATCTTTATCGTCAGATTTTGGAGTAGGCATGCTTACTTTTCTCTACTAAGAAACAACACTAGTCATACAGGGTGGTTTTTTGAGAAGTGCGTTGATGGCCAAGTCGGAAACTACGAGTCTTAGAGAAATGTCGTGAAAGTTCATTTCTTTGCAAAGTTGATCCTTATCAGAAACAAAGTCCATTGGTTCGATATTACAGGTTGTCATTTTTTTTTAATCATTCGGGTCGATTCCTGTCAAAAGTTCAAGAATTTAAAAAAAAAGGACTCCTTTCACGACTTTTTTCTAATACTCGTAGTTTCCGACTTAACCGACCGCCCTTCTTAAAAAAACCACACCGTATATACTGTAATTATGATACATGATAAAAGCTATTTACGTTTATGAGTGTCGACTAGAAATTGTAAAACAACGTCCTCCGACGCGTCTGTCTGTCTGTCTGTTCGCGATAAACTAAAAAACTACTGCACCGATTTTCATACTGTTTTCACCAATGGATAGCGTGGTTCTCAAGGAATGTTTTAGTATATAAAGTTTTAAGTTACTGTATACACATTTATAAACATTAATGATATTTGTTGGAGGTGTCGAAAAAAATAATCCGTCTGGGAGGTTTCAACGAAAACACTATCTAAACCCTTTGAGATATAACAAAGTAATTTATGGTGAAATTGTGCATCTTTTGAAGTTCTATTCTATTTCTTAAGGAAAACATACTGTATCCATTTTTATACTTTAAAAACTGGCATTTATAAAGTGATAATATTCGTCTTGCAACATATCTAAAAACAAAACCGATGCCGAAAATAAACTATATAATTTTTGTCTGCAAACGAATTTAGAACATCTACTGGACTCCATAGGCTTAGTGGCTTTCTTTTATATTAATTTATTTTCTGACGTTTGAGTATTTAAGCTGCATCACTTTACATCGATTGTAATGAAAGTAATTTGTGTTGTAAGATGATGAAGCTGTAAATATTTATATAAAGGATCTTCATGCATAAAACGGGTTTATTAACAGATTAGACTGTGTATTATTAAAAGAGTTATATTATAAAAGAAACATAAGAGGTCGCAATAACAGTAACGTAATAATTTGCAATGCACCATCTTGGTTTATAAAAACTAACAATATTTGTTGCTATAGCGTCAATATTATTTTTGGCTACTATGGTAGGTATATGAGGTAGATCTTCCGGTATAAAAACCTAAAAAGACGCCTAATCGAAAAACTTTCTTCGTTCTAAATTCAATTAATGTTTTCGAAGGGGCAAAGGTCTCGCTGCGCAGCCTAGAGTTTAAAAATAAATGAGTAACGGCTGTAGGCGGTGTTGCCAGTACACAAATCAGTTTCGCCTGCAGTCGACCGCGCCTCGGGCGGTGTCAATCACTCGCCTAACTGATAATAATTGTTTCTCTGTTCCTGATACGTTTTATTTATCTGGTGATTTTCTTATTTCCGCTTATATGTTAATAATAATGGGTGTATTATGGGTTCTAGTGTTTAAATGTCTTAAAGTTGTTTTTTAATGATTTTACCTTATTTTATTTAAACATTAGCTTAGGTTTTTTTGAGATTTAAGAATTCTAAAACAACATTCCATCGCGTTTACGCGGGCGAGACTAAGAATCGTGAGTGAAAACTCAAAAATAAGAGTACCTTCAACAAGAGCGCATACATCTTCCTAAAGGGCTGCCAACGTTTCTGTTTTGCCTCAGGTGTAAAAAAAAAATTGTGTGGTAAAGATTACTATAACATAAATGACTTTCTTAAGGCGCGATCAGACCTCAATATCCACAAAAATTGCTTTCTTAGAGAGTCGATTACAACATAACGCAATGAAAATATTCCGACGCAAAAGATACAGTGCACAAAAAAGTACTTAAATAAATTTTTTAACCGTATAGAATATTTATATGTTATCTGAAATATCCTATTTGGAAGTTGCTTCCCAAAAATAAACTTTGGAGTCAAAAATCTCTGAATTTTCAGCTATAACAACATTCTTTTTTTAAAGAATTTAATAGTATTAGTACTTTTCTAAACCTTAAACCGAACGATTTTTCAATTTTGTATGTAAATTTTGAGTAAGCAAAAGAAAATCAGTAAAATAAATGCTCATTTGCAGCTTATGATCAAAACAAATATTGTAGGGTTGGTTGTAACGTTTACAATCCTAATCAGTCCGCGCCTTAAAGATACCACAGATTGGAAACGGAGCGACCACCCTCAGCCTATTAAATAATAAGATTAATTGTACGATATTACGTTGTAACCATATTTTTTATGGAAAAAAAAGAAGCCCGCGCCCGTTCTTCTCAGGTCTGAGGCATACATTTTGGAATGGGTGGTAGTTTTTGTCTTTTGACTTTCAATGAGTGATATCACATCCTATTTTGAACAAAAATACTTGAATTTGGATCTGAGTTAGTCGCGCCTAAGGAAGTTTTACTTTAAAATTCCAAAAACGTTATTGTTAAAATAATGTTTTATTGGGCTTATGTAGGTAACTAAGTTGCTTTGCGTTCCTGCTATCTCTTTTACTTGGGGTAACTTAAGAGGGATTTCCAAGTTAAACCACGCGCGTGTCATGTCAATAAAGTTTATATGTATGCCCTTAATAAATTATAACAATAAAAACTTATTGCAAGTAACAAATTTCTCCTTAACTTTAAGTGAACAATGTCAGGATATTAGCTAGTGTAACAAGTCACTAAATAGATTTGAGTTAGTGAGTGCGTTACTGTTTGTCTAGTATTGAGTTCTCGCAAATTGCTACAGAAACATTACACCAAATTGATTTAAGAGCGCTCCAGGGACGGACTGAAAACTGAAAATAATTAAAACGAGATATTCAACATTATTCGAAGTACATATGTTCAATTTTGAAACGATGGAAGAAAAATATTAATTATTATTACTTTTATAGAGCAGAGGTATATATAGTTGTTGAGTAAAACTTCATTATATAACGTCACGAAAAAGAAGGGATGATGCTAGTATAAGAAGCCAAGAAATTAACTCAGGACTTTGTCAAATAGAGTTCAAAATCCAATAAATACCTTGAATCAATAAAACGTGGAAAGTGAACCACTTACAATGTTGTCTTGTAATTTAGGTAATGGAAAACCAAACGCTGGCAGCTGTTACAGCCAGTGTAGAGCTATCCAACGTGTAAATGGTACCAGTATTATTGGTACTCCACCAAGTAATTAATACATTTAATATAAAGTACTGTAAATATAGTTGTTTTATTATTATCAATATACTATTTATAAAAATTAATTTTTAAAAATATTAGTATTAATCTTGTAACTATATAAAATGCGATATTAAACCACACAAAAAATATTAATCAATCCTATCCCGTTTTCATATTCGTGAATCTCTGAGATCCATACCATCCTAGATGGTGACCCATGCATCAAGATTCTCTTCATTCCAGGTTTTTTTGAATTGAACAGTTCTTTAGGCACGCTAAAACTTTATTTTGTATAAGAACTCTTAATGAACTTTTTCACATCTATTGTGAGCGGAACCGATTATTTAAATAGTTATTTTTAACTGTTATGGATTTTACCATAGTATATATATAGCATTTGGTTTACTTATAATATTTTTTTGTTTTTTTTTTTCAAAGAGAAATTATTATTATTATTTAGTTTGTAACCTATTCAAAATAAGGAGTTTTACACATTGGTAGTGTTAAAAATGTAATTGACGGTCAAAAGTATTTTATTACCTTAAAAAAAAATATTCTGAGACTAGATGTGATAGGTCTGTGTTTTTAGTTAAAATATTTTTTTCAAAAAATGTTCCAGTCATGTAGCATAGAGGTTAGTTTGCATTGAACTGACAACTCTCGGTCGACATTGTTTAGTAGGTTAGAATCACGTAAGTTTTGGAGGAAGAGATGTTAACTAAATTTTAATAGCAAATCCATCCCTGTTTCCCACTGAGCACCGTGTTTACATGCACTACAAACTACATATCTGTCCGTACGCCAGTATTGATGGGATGACGAGCGACGAAGCGATATAATGGATGCGGCAATTATTAGTTACTTTATCATTTATATATTTGGTAAATATATTTACTTGTGTTGATTGTTTGACTTCTAATTACGTGTTTTGTAAATGTTATGAAATGAATCGAAACTCTACCAGATTTATTTAAATTAATTCTATCAAGCCATTAGTACTATCATTTTCAACAATACAAATATTCCTTGGATTCGTCTAGGTAACTCCATTTTCTTTGCTGTTACTTCTTCTAGTGTATTTTAGATAAAAAGGGGGACCCAGAACAGTTCCTTTTGCTTTTATTTAGTTTTGTTTTTATTTTACGTTGCCGGATACCATGAGGGGTACTGGGGTAGGTAAGTAAAGATTATATTAAATGATTAAAATTATATTTATTTTATAAATAATTTATTTTATTTATGTGTGTTTAAGTATGTATATCGTCTTAAATACATCATTTTCTTTTACCCATAGCATAGACTATGCCCAGTTTGGGGAAAGATAATTTGTGTACAAGTATGTCAAAATATTATATTTCATAATTATTTACATTCATTTTATCCCCATTTCAGCCGGAAGACGTCAACTGCTGGACAAAGGCCTCCCCTAAAGATCGCCATAACGATCGGTCCTGCGCTGCCCAACCTACTGCGGCGATCTTGACCAGATCGTCCGTCCATCTTGTGGGGGACCTACCAACACTACGTCTTTCGGGTAGGTGATGGCCAATCGAGGACTTTACTGGCCCAACGGCCATCTGTCCGTCCAACTATGTGCCCTGCCCATTGCTACTTCAATTTTCCAATGAGCTTCCTCATAAGGGATAAGCGACCACGTCTGTTCCGTAGGTCATCACTGCCAACACGCACTTCATCTTCAGACAGTGTGGTATTTTGGACGAGAAGATTTTACAGAGCTTCCCGAATGCTGCTAATCTGAGTCGAGTGACCTTTCCCGAAATTGGACCTGCCCAACTGGATTATCTGTCCAATGTAGGTGCCGTTCCAGTCCAGAAGCTTATAGACATCTTCCAATGCAGCGGTGAACAGCTTTGGTAATATTGGTCGCACTCCTGGAAGTAGAAGTCTTCGGACCTCGGATAACCCCAGTGTCAGCTCTCGTCGGTCCGCAGTGTCTTGACATTCTGTTTCCAGAGCCAATAGTGATCGTTGGTGGTAACGTTGTCAAACCCTCGAATTATTAGCACCCCCTGCCCCGTCAATACCATCTATCTAGACGTATAAATTATCTAATAGTAGAAGTGACATAGCCGTGTTAAGCATATCGACTCGAACAACTACGAACAACAGTGAGTAGGTAGTCATTTAGTATGAAAAAGTAATAATTTAATTGCATCACTGTCATTCCCCATTTTAACCATCAGAGTTTCAGGTTCTATAGAAGATACCTACAACTTTTGCGGTTTTCAGCAGCTTGCTAACTGGATGTAGCACTAATGATCTCTTTCGTCTTCTTTTACACAACAAACATTGTCTGTTTGATCAAAAACAACATTCTGTCTTATTCCGCCCTAACTAATCAATTGTTCAGCCACAAAAAATATAGTATTCACACTGCACACATTACCCATATTAATATATTTATGCTGAAACAGAAAAAATATTGTTTGAGCATTGAAAAAAGTAAGCAGCCCACAAATAAAATACATTTACAGGTGTATCAACTCTTTATTGAGCAAACAGCCAAAATACGTTCTCACAAAACGATGTTGCAAGTTCAAAAAAATATCAAAGCATTCTTTCGGGGATTACCAAGTCAGATAATCCAAAAGGCGAACAACTTCAATAGGCCACACGCAATAACGATACTAAAATAAAATACAAACCCCATATAAACACTCTCACCCCTTCGAATTAAAAAGAATCAACGCGTGAACGCACCCGAAAAAAAGAACAAAAACTCTATGACAATCGTCAAAATGGCCGCCTAATTTGACATTAAAAAACGCGCCAATTCAATTGTCAGATAATTTATCGATGTTTTGATAATGGCAACGTTTTATTAATGATGTTTTATAAAAATCATTCTTATGAATTTGGAGACCATAAATAATGATATTTTAAGAATTTTACGCTACAATTGTTATAAAAAAGTGTCGCTGTTTGCATTGTCATCTTGTATTGAGTGCTTTCAGAAACTGGTTGTGGAAATGGAGGTATTAATTTGATAATTTTATGCTACATAAAGTTTTGAATAAACACATTAAGATTATATTAATTAGTTTGTGCTGACATCAAAGAGGATGTTAATACTACGCAACAAGAGGTGGGACTGCCTAAGTAAAATTTTAGTTTAGTATGAAACGTGCAGTGATTTGACATAACTTTGAAATACTAGTAATTACAGTATGGCGATTGGCGACGAAGTATGATCCGGCTAAGTTTGAAAGCGAACAGTTGCTTAAAACGTAATGGATTTCGGCTATCTCCGTTTTTTACAAGATTATAGCCATCATCTGTCAATCTATCAATGACTGCACGTTTAATTAAATCGAGTGAATCACTTTTTACTTAGAGAGTTTTGCTAGGCTGGCTAACATATCCCTAAATTGTTTGTTTAGAGGCACGGACGAGTAAAAAAATAAGGACTCCGTGTCACCTTACATAACAGTGAGGCACGAAAACACGCCGTTAAACGTGTAAATACATAGCCCCACGGATACACACTTACACTAATACAAGCCGATCGGCCGCCATTATGAGATTTGCTATCGTCTATGACAGATCAGTTTGCGTCGCAATAAAATATTTTAAAAAAGTCGTCGTGCGTTGTGAAAAAGTATAAAAACAATAATGTAAAAGTATTTGTTATTTGGATATCTGATTATCTAAGGGAGAAAAAATTGTGTAACTGGTATACCCCGTTACCTCACACACACTAGCATAAAGGTGCTTCACTTGCTAATATCACGGCGCGGAGTCCTTCTTTTTTTACTAGTCCGTGCTTAGAGGTTTGTTTTTGGACCTTAACCAAATGTGGTCAAATACCTATCTATAATAAATAAGAAATATTTTGTTTTAAATTAACAAATTCACTTGGCCATCGCACTAAGCAATCTAATATAATATAATATGTATTTCTTGTGATACACATTGTGTTGTGATAAAAAAAGATACACTGTGCTTTCACGCGATGGCCAAGTCAATCTATTTTTTTATAAACATAAGAGATTTTTTATATTGATATTGACGTTGTTGGGGTAGCTAATTATTAATAAGCGTCCGAAGAGCGCCGTAGCTAGTGAAATTACTGGGCAAATGAGACTTAACATCTTATGTCGCTAAGTGCGCAATCGCAGTACCGCTTAGAAGGGCGAATGATACGCATTCACTTGATGGTGACGTCTTGCTCGTTTTGTCACATTTGCCGAGACCGGGTTTTTATACGTTTTCTATTAGCTTCACCTGTATGTTTGTATGTATGTTTGTAACCGATTTCTTTGGGCGCGATTTTGACCCACTTTAAACGGCTAGATTTCGTTCAAACTTTGTAGATTTATCGAGGACCGATGACATTACCCTAATTTGACTAAAAAATGAAAAATAAGTAATAGTTAAAAAAAACTAAAAAGCACGCTTTATATAAAATTCAACTAAAAAATAGAAAATAAATTTAAATTGTAAATAGTGTAAAAAAAAATATTTTATTGTTAAAAAAAAGCGTGGGTGTAGAAGAATTATTATTTTAATAATATCTTAAAAAGCAGCAGCGTGCTTTTTTGATTTTTTTTAACTATTATTTATTTTGAAGTAAAACTTCTTTGGGTGCGACTTGGGGATAACTCAGAATTTTTTTCTGACGGAAGTAACGCTCAGTACAAAAGTCAATTGAATGAATTTTTTAAGCCGTTTTAATTTAATGGTTTTAAAAAATATTTCAAATTGCTCAGTAGGTAATATTTTTTAAGAATCTCCAAGTGTTTTTATTGTTTATTTATTACTACTATTGCAATTAATAATTTTTTTTTTAATGAAAATATGGGACAAGACGAGCAGGACGTTCAGCTGATGGTAACTGATACGCCCTGCCCATTACAATGCAGTGCCGCTCAGGATTCTTGAAACCCCAAAAATTCTAGGCGGCACGACAACTGCGCTCGTCACCTTGAGACAAGATGTTAAGTCTCATTTGCCCAGTAATTTCACTAGCTACGGCGCCCTTCAGACCGAAACACAGTAATGCTTACACATTACTGCTTCACGGCAGAAAAAGGCGCCGTTGTGGTACCCATAATCTAGCCGGCATCCTGTGCAAAGGAGCCTCCCACTGGTGGGAGGCTTCTTTGCAACTAATATAGAAGTATACAGAAATTTTCTGACATTCGTTAATTTGTTCTTGTTTTTTGTTTCCCGTTTCCATTATTAGGATGGGCAAAGGGTTCAAGCCCATACAGCAGCATATATTTGTTAATATTCAATAACAACGCCATATTTATATGTGCTTATAATAATATAACCTTTAATTTCTTATTATCAATTATTTTATTAATGAGTGAAAATTTTAAAATGTGCGAATGGACAATGAACTGAATTATATATAGAATATATAATGAAAATAATAATATCGGAATCCCAAGAACATTTTACTTTTTCATCAATAAATAAGAGTAAAAGAGAAAATCAAGAAGACCTGTAAAGTAAGTGTTTATTTTCTGATGAATAAAAATATCAATACATAACATTATAGCATTCTTTGTAAAATATATAAAATATCACTTGATAAAATAATATTAATAATTATTAATAATGGCATTTTTTTATTTTAGGTTGAGAAAGTGCCAACTTTTCTTAAAGATGTAGTTATATCGTCAGCGTTTCCGTGAAAAAAAAATCTAACAATGCTCCTAGTTCTTCAGTAATACGTGAATGCTTAGTTGGTAACACGGCTTCATTTACGGCCGTTTTCAATAACATATCCTTAGTTTAGACAAATATATCCTTTTACTCTTAGGTACTTACATTTCAATAATCTATCGACATAAAGCATTGGACTATAACTATATTGGACATAACTATGGATAGATAAGATCTTGTCATTAAAAGGTGACAGCAATGTATCCGTAACTAGCGATACGTTATTGAAAACGGCCGTTTAGATATGTATATAGTATAATTTATTATATTTATGTATCTATTAATTATTCCTAAAGTTAATTATTATTATGTTTTACTTCAATCGCGCGTAAAGGTTACACTCACATACTTTTTTTAATAAGACGAGACGAGCAGGACGTTCAGCTGAAAGTAACTGATAAGCCCTGCCCATTATAATGCAGTGCCGCTAAAGATTCTTGAAAAAATGCAAGAGTTGAGCGGCACTACAATTGCGACATAAAATGTTAAGTCTCATTTGCCTGGAGTAATTTCACTAGTTACGGCAACCTTCAAACCGAAACACAGCAATGCTTATACAATACCGCTTCACGACAGAAATAGGCGCCTTTGTGGTACTTACCCATAATCTAGGCATACTGTGTAAAGGTGCCTCCCATTGGTTATTTACTTTGGTGAAGGTACGCTTCAAATTCGATCAGCAAATACGTAAACCTTTTACGGCCGAAGCGTCAATGTCAAAAACTCGAACGGTAGCAACTTTCATTCAAAATGTTTCTGTGCGAGGCAGCTGTCGCTACAGCGTTCGTTCACAAAATTCCAACACTTTTTCATTCGATGCTCTAAACTTTCAAAGTCTTTGTTTTCTTTTTCGATATGTACGTGAAAATTGATGAGTAAGCTTTCGCCTGCATTTCGCAACTACATTCTAGTTTAATTAATACATTCTACTTTCAACGTACTTACAAAAGCTGTTCTTAAAATAAAAAAAACATTACAACTAAACTCACCCGAATTCAAAAAGAAAAACTATTCCAAAACATTATAATATGCACTAAATAGTAGATAAAAATTGCGTATTCGTCTTCAACTTAAAAATCAACTTATTTTTAGAGTTCACTTAAGTAAAATTTAATAAAAAATATTGGACGACCTAAAAGTCAATCAATTTCTATTTTTTATGAATATAAGAGACGAGAGGAGCACCACGTTCAGCTGATGGTAATGGGTACCATTACAATACAGTGCCGCTCAGGATTCTAGAAAAACCCAAAAATTCTCAGCGGCACTACAATTGCACTCGTCACCTTGAGACATAAGATTTTAAGTCTCATTTGCCCTGTAATTTCACTAGCTACGGCGTCCTTCAGACCGAAACACAGTTATGTTTACACATTACTGATTCACTGCAGAAATAGGTGCCGTTGTGGTACTGTGCAAAGGAGCCTCCAACTGGTAAACGGCAATGTAATGGAGTTAAAAATATTTGTTATTTTTATAATCGGTGTCCTCCCGCCGGCCACGCCTACACCTTCGCCTCTCGCCTCATCAAAAATATCTCACCTATTTATGTAGTTACAAATCTACACTGGCTGACACCTTGATTGATTGAAGATATCCAATCCAATGAAAAATAATTATCGAAATCAGTTGGCGTGGATAATATTTTGTATGATCATAAGCACATTGTGGAATCTACTAGAAACTGTGACACTCATAATGTTAACACGAGGAACAAACATAAACTTGTTTTGCGTACTACTCGATTAAGTCGAGTTAGTAATCTTTTAATGGGCGATATATATGCTTCTACAATATGATCCCAGAAAATGTAGAGTACAAATGTGTTACGAAATTTAAAAGAACTGTTACAAAAAGGTTTGTTTAGTATTAGGTTACAATAGCATAAACGATTTTCATAATGATACCACAGACCTGGATTGAAGCGAACACCCTCAGGCTCTTTAATTATAAATGTTAATTGTATGATATTACATTGTAATCCATATTTTTATTAAAAAAAACCGCTGAGTTACAGGCGCCCGTTCTTCTCAGGTCTTAGGCGGTCTCTTTTTAATGGGTAGTTTATGATGTTCAATAAGTGATTTTCAATCCTACTTTGAATAAAAATACTTGAATTTGAAAAATTTGAATTCGTCCATTTATTCTTCTATTCGTCGCGCAGATACCTGGTGCAAAATTGAGATTATTATAGTTTTCTTAAGATGCCGTTGTCCTAATTGGACCACACGGAAAGCACCAGCTTTCAAATATAAAAAGAATCATCAAAATCGGTACACACAGTCAAAAGTTCTGAGGTAATAAACATGAAAATATATATATATATCATTCTGATGGAATGACGCTGGTGGCTTGGGCACTGGGAAGGACGCTGGTGTGGTACGTGTCTTAATGAGTTTTTGTGTCGTTTGGTGTCGAGACACTTGGCCCGTGGGGCCCAGAGGCGCGGAGAATGTACAAAATATAGTATTTTGTACATTCTCCGCGCTCTGGGCTACACGCCTAAATAGGGCTACTGGAAAGCCAAGCGCGGGCAGCAATTTTGGTCAACGAATCGGACTAGCTATCCAACGCGAAAATACTGCCAGTATTCTTAGTACTTGGTAACATTTTTACTTCCTTACATATCTTACTTACCTAAATTTAAAAAGAATATTAAAATATAGAAAAAATCTATTCACGAAGGATGGTTTCGATTCAAATGAACTTATAAAATACTCTAATAAAACATTTCATAAATCAAAACTAGTATGCAGCTAAAACTTTTATTACGACTCAAGATTTCGCAATAAATCCCATACATCAATAATCTAATGATCCGTAAAATATATCGTTATATTTATTATAAGCATAAATCTACAAATCCCATTCTAATTGTTAGTTACGACTCCACATATGGCAACATTATTTTGTCGTAAACTAACCCTTGCAACACCGGCGACAACAATAATTATTGTTATTCGTGATTCTAATTCGGAACACAGTTCACTGAAACTAAGTTTACAATATACAAAATAGTTTTGATAATTTTAGGGTAACCTCACTCAACTAAAACTCAAAAGTTAGCAGATTAAAAGAAATAGGGAGTGGAAGTAACGTAGTAAGTATATATTATTGGTATGAACATAGGCCTTAGACCATTTATTTATACGTCTATATCATAGAGGCCCTTGCTGTTAGACAACGCATAATAACAGGCCAGGTTTAGTACTTATGTGTGAATGACAAGCTACTGAGGCTAAGATCTATAGAACGTACTTAGACTTTGGCATAAAAAGGCATTTATTTTCTCAAAATTGATTCCTTTAGAATTCTTTTTGATTTTATTTTTAATGTACACTACTACCGCTTCGGAAACAAATGGTGCTCTGAGAGAGAAGAAGCGACGCAAGAAACTCTCCCAACATTCTTTTTTTTTGAGCTCTTTTAAATTAAATATACAATATTGTACTGTCATTGCTATTGCTATAAAATAATCATAACCTAGGCCCAGGCTGTCGGATCACTTAGATATTTAGATATTCAGCTGTGGAGTAGTAGGATTTGCGACAAAGCCATTTTTTATAAAACGTTTGAATTTATTTATAGATAATTCCTGAACAGTGGCTGAGACTTTATTATAATTGTGGAAACATTTACCCTTAAAGCTATTATGTACCTTATGAAGCCTACTAGAATTAGTTACAAGCAATCCCATATTTCTAGTGTGATAATAATGAAAATATCACTATTCAGAGCAAAAAGGTGACGATTTTTGTGAACGTATATTAATTAAACTAGCTGACCCGGCAAACGTTGTTTTGCCATATAAGTATAATTCACGCGATAGTTTTATAAGTAATAAAATATTGCCTATATACATCATTTTGTTCTATTGTCAACAG
Organism: Leptidea juvernica; assembly: GCA_949711755.1. Taxonomy (NCBI): domain Eukaryota; kingdom Metazoa; phylum Arthropoda; class Insecta; order Lepidoptera; family Pieridae; genus Leptidea; species Leptidea juvernica. The sequence goes on along the minus strand of CATIXQ010000029.1, from coordinate 4,886,609 downwards.
TTTTTGCAGCGCACGCAAAAATAGGTCTTCGATTTTACACCTTGTGTTACAAAATAGCAATTTTATTACGGATCCCTAATTTTGAAAAAAAAGCATAGCCTATAGCCTTCCTCGATAAATAGACTACCCAACACTGAAAGAATCATTCAAATCGGACCAGTAGTACCAGAGATTAGCGCGTTCAAACAAACAAACAAACACTGCAGCTTTATAATATTAAGTATAGATTTTCATAAATATACTGACAATGAACGGTTACAATATTTATTTCTTTAAATTTTTCTTTGAGAGACTGTCTATAACCACGCTGATATATAGCACGTACAGCTCTCTTTTGCAGAGCAAACACTATATCAATGTCAGCAGCATGACCCTACAGTAAAATACCTTACGTCATGATGCTGTGAAAATAAATGAAGTACACTAATCTAGCGGTCGCAACATTCGTGTTTGCTCAGACTTATCTAAAGAGTTAAGTATTTCTAAACATCGCTTTGAGTGCGAGCAAATGTTAAGCTGAAGGAGTAGTTCACCATAACGATGACTTAGCATAAACTCAGTCTATAAGCCAAAATAAGGAGATTAACAATTTCTTGCGTTATCACAATTACAGCTGTCCGACGTGTTTAAACTAAAATTGCCGTATACTACACTGTATGCTGTCACCAATAGCTGTCACGTATCTAAAAATGCCTTCCGTTTCTCATACCAAATAAGTTATCAAGACCGCATTTCACATACCTAAATCATTCATGGATTACCACTTATTTCAATAAAACTAATAGGAATTTAGAATTAGGAGTTTATTTATTTGTTTTCACTTTTTTTTAATTTTTATTGACACACTCTTACACAAATTATCTTGCCCCAAACTGGGCATAGCCTGTACTATGGGTTCCAGACAACGATATATTTAATACAATATACTTTCTTAAACAATACATACATACAAATAAACATTCGTGACTCGGAACCAAACATTCATATTCATCATATAAATGTTAATTAATATAATACGTGTCAAGTCCGCATTTCACATAAATCATTCATCGATTTCCACTTATTTCAATAAAACTAAAAAACCAAATAAGTCTTGGATACTAATATGGCGGCCAGTATAGCCGAGTGGTAAGCCGATCCTTCATACTAAGCTAGAAGTCCCAGGTTTCAATCCTGGTAGTGGATGTTTGTTTTCCGAGTCATGGATATATATATCATATCATCCTCACCATCTGGATGTGTGGCGGTCCTCCACAGTGCGGTTTTCAAGGAGCTTTCTTCCACGTACTACAAAGCTGTGGAATGAGCTTCCTTGTGCGGTGTTTCAGGGACGATACGACATGGGTACCTTCAAAAAAAGCGCGTACACCTTCCTTAAAGGCCGGCAACGCTCCTGTGATTCCTCTGGTGTTGCAAGAGATTGTGGGCGGCGGTGATCACTTAACAACAGGTGACCCGTACGCTCGTTTGTCCTCCTATTCCATAAAAAAAAATGGATGTTTATATGTATTTATGTATGTTTAAGTAAGTATATTGTATTAAATATATCGTTGTCTTGCAACCCATAACACAGGCTATATTATGTGTAATTTGGGGCAAGATAATTTGTGTAAAAGTGTGTCAATATTATTATTATTATTTACCATACTTTTTATTGTAAAAATAATAATCGACAATGTACTGTGTATAATAAAACGCGCGCTTGACCTTTCTATTGGGCTGTTAGAACTTAAGCTCAGCATAATCGCAGCTGTCAAATGACTATAAATACCAAATCAAAGATTGCGCTAAGTTTAAATTCAGCTGAGTTTTTCGTTAGTAGAGCAAAGTCTAACTACGTTCTACAAAGGGAAAGGGATACCCTTCGGAATAGCGACGGGAGGGAGGTGGTGAATGCTCGTGCATACCAACGCAGCCTATGTCTGTGTTGGTTATGTGGGACTCACGTAAAACTTAAGTGCATATCCACTAAACACCACCTGAGGTGGGCTTTGAGCAAGTGCCCTCTAAGCCTTCATCGAAGGCGACCTTCTCTTCGATTCGGGAGAGAGAGGCGGAAGTTCTACAGATCTCAGCAGCTTAAGTTTTTTTTTAATCAAAATAAGGGACGAGACACGCAGGACCTTCAATTGAGCGGCAAAAGAGCCTCCCATTGGCTTAAGTGTATGAAAAATGCAACGACTTTTTATAGTGTTTATTTAAGACATTGAAATTATTCAACAGAATTTTGATAGTTTCAATAATATAAAAGCAGAGGGAAATCCCATGTTGTTAAATTATCGCCTTGCGTGTATAATTGCCGCAAGCTGTCGATAGCTCTGTCTCGCTCGCACGCCATATGACGTTGGTCACGTGGCCCCTTGAGAGGATTGTCTATGGTTTGGTGCGTTTTACAACTACCCTCCGTTATGTTACGCGTCTCATTGCCTAATTAGGCATGGAAATGATTTTTGTTTATAAATCACCGCGATCAACGAATTCTCTAGGCTTATTTAAGTTTATTTATTTGATATTATTGCATATTATATGAATAGCTTTATTCTAGCTGTAGAAAATCTCAGAACTTTATAATAATAAAGGAGCTTGAAATGGACACGAGTTAAAACTTAGTACCCCGTAGCACGAATTATGAGGTAAAAAATATTGTAATTGATAGAGTTTTAGTCCACGATTATAATGCTACCTCTCTCATTACAAGGCAATGCACCATTTTCAAGAAAATAACGAAAAAACTTCTAACCTAAAACAGGTAAATCACTTAATTAAACACGACATAAGCGTCTACAATATTTTTTACCTCCAAATTCGTGCTACGGGATATTAAGTCCAACCCTGGACATGAAAGGTGACAATGTACTTTTTAATTTTTTTTATTGATTATTAACGTAATTTCAATATTAAAATCATAGACTGACAACATACTAGCCTATAGGCAGACAAAACGTGCGAGAGAGACGAACATATCTAACGGAGAAACAGCAAGTTAGTCAGCTAATTAATTGTTAATGTAACCGACTTTGATTGACATGTCGTAAACAATCAGCCACGTTTGGCATTAGCACCTTCGTATTTTTATAGAGTTAGGAGCATGCTCGAAGTTATCACTTCAATAGTGTAAATAAAATTTAGTTGCACTCACAGATTTGTTTCGGCTAACAAAATATGTCTCAAGTATACTCGCGCTCGAGATTAGAACGATTAAAGCCAGCTCCGGATCGATGGCGACCAGAAGCCACGTGGCCGGCACGCTTCCAAGACCCGCCGCCACCCATGTCACAAACAAACATCATAGATTATAAATAATTCAAACAGATACACAGCGATAAATATTTGCATGTGTAATGCACTTATACTTACAACATACAAGCGTATAGACTAAACAAAACGAGAGAGAAGAATATTCAATTTTTTTTTATTCTAAATAGGATATAAAATCACTTATTGAAAGTCAAAAACTACCACCCATTCCAAAAGGTATGCCTCAGACCTTAGAAGAACGGGCGCAACAAACTGAGCGGGCTTTTTACACGCTTTTTATTAGCTTCACCTGTATGTATGTTTGTTTGTAACCAACTCATTTGGGCGCGATTTTGATCCACTTTAAACGGCCTGATTTCTTTCAAACTTCTTAGATTTATCGAGGACCATACGAGACAATACATTAATTTGATAAAATTATTCCATATTTCAATTTGCAAAATAAAATTTTTGTTTATTTATATAATTTTCGTCTATCGTTTTTAGTTCGATTCTATCAAAATGCGTGTTTTTTTTTGTTTTTTTAAACTATTATATTTATTCTATATAAAAATATGGTTATCATGTAAAATCAATAAAATTTATTATATAATAGCTATTACTTAATTCCCAATCAGTGGTATCATTAAGAAAGTCATTTATGTTATAGTAACCTTTACCACACAAATGTTTTTTAACAATTCTTTTAAATTTAATAACAGATTTGTTTTGAACCATATCTGGGATCTTGTTGTAAAAATATATACAACGCCCCACAAAACACACTAACTCGACTTAACCGAATAGTAGGCATAATAAGTTTATGTTTGTTACTGGTGTTAACATTATGGTTATGACAGTTTCTTTCTGTTTGCCTCTAACGGATATACAGGAAGATGGAAAAGGAAAGGAAATCTATTGTTTCTGTAACCAATTTTTACTGCGTTTGTTGATATACATGAGCATCCCAGCGTTTTCCCGGAGGGTAGCCCTTTCTGGGCAAAACAAAAGTCTAGATAGGCCCACAGAGCCTGGAAACAGCTGCGTTTTGGCCCACTTCAGACAAAGGATAGGCTATGTTTCTTAATGTCCTTGGAGGAACGTTTGCGTCTGAAAGTAGTATTAGTCATTTTCAATCATAAAAAAAACTAGGTTTTTTGAAAATGGAACACTCCGAGGATAAATTCGTTTGTATGATTGTCATTTGATTGAAAATAAAGTGGAATTAAATTCAGTCGAGAAAATAGTCGCACCATAATTATTTATGATTTTCGCTGCGGCTTAAGCCAAGAAGAAATTAATTTAGACGTGGATATGTCTGATGACGATTTAATGAAGTTTTTGCTGATTTTTTATGGAAGAGGAGGACAAACGAGCATACGGCGGTCACCTGGTGTTAAATGATCGCCACCCACATTCTCTCGCAATAGCAGAGGAATCACAGGAGTATTCCTGGCCTTTAAGGAATGTGTACGCGTTTTATTTTTAAGGTACCCTAAATGTCGTATCGTCCCGGAAACACCGCAGAAGTTCCTTGAAAACCGCACTGTGGAGGAACGCCACACATCCAGATGGTGGGAATGATATCCTTATATATGGCGTGTCGTGCGAAGATAGAATTTGGCGGCAGGAATTAAACAGCTCTTCGGAACACTCCCCGTAATAAATGCGGTAGAAGACACACAATGAAGCAACGTCTCTACGCAACGCCAAGTGATCTAGCCGTTCACAGAGTACTGGGTACCCGACATTCGAGCAGCTCTGCGTTGCACGCGATTGAATTGTTCGAGCTGATACGGGGGTGCGCCAGACCAGAGATGACAGGAATACTCCATATTTGGCCAGACCTGCGCTTCGTAGAGCGCTAGAGTGTGGAAAAGCTTAAAGTGTTGCCGTGCTCTATGACACCCAGCTTCTTCGAAGCCAATTTGGCTTTACCGTCCACATGACCACGGAATTGCCAATTGCTCTAGATTTCAAGATTTATAATAGGCAAGGCAATTTGATATGACAAATGGTGTTTTTTATTGGTAAACAAGCAAATTCGAGACTTCTGGAGGTTAAATTTGACTACATTCATTTTACCCCATTCCGCGATCTCAAGAGCCGTCTTTATATATGATAAAAGTTTCTTCTGGTACTGGTCAACGATTTCCCGATATTGATATTTTCCATAGAAGTATATATATATATTTTAGAATATTCTTTATAACATTATCTGGATTATGATTCAGTTTTTTATAAAACTCAAATTTAATCATGAAGTAATTTCAGTTCTGTCCAAGTTATTTTGATTGGATCTCTCCTGAGATCTAATTAGTTTATCATTCATAAAAAATATCTTGTACTTCTCATACCTAGTGATAGTTAATTTAACCTGTTATCTGTTATTGTACCTAATTGTAAAAGTAAATAAATAACACAGCAATGAAATCTATATATAATATAGTGAAAATGGTCTTTGTTTGAGACTATTTCAAGCCTAAACCACTGATCGTATCGACATAAAAATACAACCATTCGATGCGAAATTTATCCTAGATGGTTTATGGCTATTTATTTTTCGTATTCCAACGTTTTTTTATTTATTTCCTTTTAAAGTTCGCCGGGTTGACTTTATTTCTTTGTGAATTCATCATCTGTTGAAATGAATTTTATGGAACCCTAACATCAAACATTATTCAGTTAAGAACATATATTTTTATCGAAATACTGGATGGAAATTAATAATATGAAAAAACACGTAAAGGTGTCGCCAGACGGAAGGCGCGGCTGGTGACAAAGTGCGTCTGATAGTGACGTGTTCGCACCTTTGTTATAAATCGCCACGCCTTTTATTCGTGTGGTAAAAACGTGTTTATTAACCGTAATATCTATTGAGGTTGAAATTTTTGTTCAAAATTTGCTTTTTGACTTAACTATATCTTTTTTTGGTGTATTTGAAAATAGACAATAAGGGTACCTTTACTTTTGGCATTTAATTAATTTATGCGCGCAGATATGAGACGTAGTTAGTTTTCCAATTCCATCACTAAAACGCATTATTATAAAAGTCCAAGAGACACCTTAAGTTGAATAGTATTGTATCACAAGACGCGAAGAAACATAAGACAAGTATTCCGATAAATCTACAACTAGAAATATAATAATTATGAAGCAGTTTGAATCTCGGCTGGAAATATTACATATTTTTCCACATCTAGGATGATTGGGATGATTATTTAATAAATCTCCACAGGGCTAAAAGCCAGTATTTAAGCATTTAAGAACCGTAGACCCTTCCCCTGATCGTTCGGAATGGCTTTCATTTGTGGCTCTCAAAGTTAAAATAAAATATTAATTTTTAATGTAACTGTTGTGTTTGATTGACTAGCTTCAATTGTAGAGAATGCTTACCAGTTGGTGATTTTCTTAAGAACCGTAAGTCTTTAAACTGATTTCACTGGGAATTTTAAAAATAGTTCGATATTTGAAAATAGCGAGATTTTCTGGTGCCGTTTTGTCCTCTCACAATTTGTTTCCAAAGCGGAGGTACTGCTTGTCGTCTAAAAGTATAAGAAACAAATTAAATTCCAGAAATAAATGCCCTTTATGCCTTATCTGTTAAGTTTTTGACAGCTCGAGCACTAATCAATTACTGATAATCTTTTGTTGTACCGATTCGATTTGATTAATTATCGACACTAAAAAATCGACGATATTTATGAAGATGTTTTTGAATTAAAACTTTTTTACGTACGCTAGACTTGGGGAGTAAGCTGTCGAATGCGTGACTAGAGCGTTACAAACGAACGCTTGGGTTACGCCGTCGGTGATTTCTTGACTTGGGTAAATAATAATATATTGTAATAGTACAAGTACAGAAGACAATGTATAGATTTTCTCGCGGCCATACAATAAGGTGTAATTCATATCACACAGCGCTATTAACCTACATTTTTATTCACCTAGAAGTTGCCTCTCTTTCTATCGCGTTACTCTTATCTCCTCTGACGACGCTAGGGTTGTCTCTTTAGATAAAGTCATCTTATAAAAATAGCTTAGTTTTTTCTATAAAATAAATAGTAATCGTAATTTTAAATCAATAAATATTTATTGTTGTCGAACCTACATTACATAGTAATTGGAAGACCACGATATCTTCAAAATAATTCATTTTTCCTTCAAAAATTTGAAACTATTCAAATAGGTAGGTAGGACCTTGAACAGAACCACGACGCGAGCTAGCCTTGCGCACGCCCTTTTAGCTATTAAATTAGCAATAACAAATAAATTTCTTGCGGTCGGATCTTGATCTAAGTACGAAAAACCAAACGGCAGCATTGAATCTACTTAGTATAAGTAAGAAATAGGTAGCTACCATAGATGGTAATTTCATAATAATCACTTTAAATTAGATTGTTTCAGCGTCTTTAGCAAGCTTAATAAATTTAAATTTGGATCGCAATGAACTTTAATATTATGCTATGCTTTTTGTGTTTCTCCATTGTTTAAATATCGGTCGGATCTACGAAGTAGGTGACAACAAAACTCGCGCGTGCATCACTGGTCGTTCGTGAGTCCCTACGGGCTGGCCTACTCTGTAGAGGCCGCTGCACATACTTACGATTTCGAAACCTACACGGGGAGTGAGACTGGCGTGACTTGGGGAATACCTAAGTTGGCGAATGCGTGACTATAGCATTACGAACGAACGCTAGAGTTACGCACACGGTGATTCTAGATTGTTTTGTACTTTCATTTCGTTCTTGGTCAATTTTACAAACTAATATTTTGTTTAAGTTCAATCGTGTAATCTAAAGCACACTCGTTTTTTTTATTACATTGATTACTGTTTTTCAAAACTGAACGTGAAATTTGGACATTCCGTATAGTTAACTTTAAAGGTGTGACTTCCACATGCAATATAACATTTGTTAATCATTCATTCATCAGTCCAGTTTCTGAATATAATGTACGAGTGGTCAATTTCCAAGTTTTCTAAATTAGAGGAGACAAGTGCTTCACCGTACTATAGGCCCACCATGGTAATACCAGTATCGGTGGCTTCTTAGTACTGGATTCCAACTGGATGGGTTGTTTCTGTTGTCAAGCAGTAGGTATTTGTATTTCGTTTTGAAAGGTATCGCGGCTAGTGACAGTACTGGGCTAACGAGACAACATCTTATATCTCAAGTTGACAAGTGCAATCACAGTGCCGCTGAAATTTTTATCTTGTTCAATAAGCCTGAGAGGTATAGCATTGCATTTGCCAGGGCTTATTACTCGCCAGCATTTTGACGTCTTATAATTCGCCTTATCATCTCTTATCATAAAAAATAATAATACCAGAGGTCTTAGACATGCGTTATTAACCTTTGAGGTGAGAGAATGCAAGCACTGGCTGCAGACAGGGAGAAATACTGCTTTCAAATCATGCGTTTTTGGGTGCGTTTAATTGAAGTCGTTCGCAGACACAAAAATAATTTTGAATAAAGAATATCTTGTAGAAAATAAGGAAATGTTCGTTGGAAAAAAACAAATTTAAATTACACAATTAATTTATTCTTACATACACTTTATCAGTTACTTCTATATTCTTCTGACTTTTACGTTATTTATACAAATACATAATCAACTTTTCCCGCCGAAGCATCTAGAAACACGTTTGGTTAGAAGTTAACGTTGACAAAATGGCTAACACGCTTGATTTAAATCAAAGTATAACTATTAATAAAACATATTATAAAGAAATCATTTTTAGTCAATATGTATCGAAATTTCTACTACATGGTATAAATAAAAATGTTTCGTTAAAAAAAATTACATTATACTCACAAAAATAAGCAACAGATTGTTGAAGTTTTAAACGAGAAAGACTTACAACAAAAATCTTTCTGTTAACAAAATTTAATTTGTTTATATCTCACGATACTCACGTACGAATCGCATTTTGCATCGCAATTAGTGTAGTTACGACATAACCTATGTGTTCTTAAAGTAATATTTACAAATTGGTGCTTCTTTACAAAATATCTATTATTATTTGCATAGTATAAATATATTCAACATAATATTTAGCTTACATAATGAACTGGGTCGAAATGGTCTCGTATTTGGAAGAAATTTAGAAAAAAATATTGAAAGAGGAAATTGGCACAAACAGCTGTAAGTAGATAAGGAATCTATTGCACTTTATAATGTCTTTTTCTAGAGATAGGTAAATTTAATGCCAATTTAAGTATCTAATTATAATTTAAAAGCCCTTAAATATGATTTTTTTTTTGAAAACCTGTTTAAACATACGTTTTCTGCTTTTCTTTATTTGAGCCACAGGCTCTTTCGAAGTATTTTTCAGATTACTCTTTCATTTGATACCCATATCACGGGTAGTGACTTTTTATAGATATTTTCTTTGCTGTTAAATGCTGAAGAATACTCTGGAGATAATCCTGGGGGTCGATTGGTAAAATAAATTTTCATTGTCATCGGAATTAATCCAGGATGTATAAACTGAACTCTGTCCGATAACCGGAAGTGTTTCATCTTAGAAATATAAACAAGAAGGTAAGGTAGAAGTAGACTTTAAGACCACCAGCTCGTAAGTAGTAATTTAGTATTATCCACAACGGCAGGCGTGAAATAACGCGTCAATATGTTGTATTTCACGAGACTATATTATTTACTTCTTATTTAGATTTTTATGATTTCAATTCAGCTTCCAATCTTTGAACTGGATTGCCTTTAATATGCCTTCTTTTATTCGTTTCAAAAATAGCCATAAGCGCCGGCCGTTAATTCTGACCATAACATTTATTTGCATTGCAGACAAATCCTTAAACTCATTATAATATTTTATCAACCCCGCCGGACATATTATTAAAATTATATTCACATTTAACGGAACATATCAAACTTTATTATTAATGTCATAAGTTATCTATTCTTATTAGCTTAAATTAAAACAATATACATTTAACAAAAACACGTCATGTCACATGAATTTCTTCATCAGACGCGCTAGCTTCGCTATCGTAATCATCAGGCTCGTCCATTTGATAGTTTTCGCGCGTAAACAGTCCCGCGGCCACCTTGTCATCGTACCGAAATTCAGTTTGACAGTTCGAAGTTGACGCGAAAATTTTGTTTTTAATATCTTCCTCCTCGTTGTTCATTGACAATGGCGACAGTTTCGGCTTGTCTGCCTCAGCGTCGGAGAGGTCGGGATGGGGGTTGTTCTTGTTCGGAAGTGTTTGTTCCCTGGACCCGCCGGATGCAAGGAGTTCCCGCTCTTTTGAGTTCCGCCATTTCATGCGTCTGTTTTGAAACCAGATTTTTACCTGTGCAAAAAAAATCATTAATGTTTTTTTTATTAGTAATAACATTTATACCAAGTATTAATCTTTTATTAACGTGAGTTTCTAATATTCTGGAATGCGTATTAAGTGTATTTTAAACCCTTTATGCTCTGCTACTTGTAATAAAATAAAATTTGTGTTGTCAGCAAACAAAACAATTTTACACTTTTTTTTATGGAATATGCTAGATTATTTATATATAAGCGAAGAAACTAAAATTGAACCCTGTGGAACGCCCATTCGCATTGCTGCTCAACTTATATTATATTATTTATTGCATTATTTGATTGTCTTCTTTTTTCTTAATATGATGTCATAAGATTAAAAGCAATATCTTTAACACCATATTGTTTAAGTTTTGAGGCAAAATGATCGACACCGTCAAAAGCCTTTAATAAATCATAAATTACTTCTTTTGTATTCATAGATTCTTACAATGTGTATTATAAGTCATAGAAAAGAACTGCTCCAGCTGAGCTATAGATTGGCCTGGAATTTAGGATTTTGACGTAATTTCCAGGGGTGGAATTCGTCTGTTGGTATTAATCCGAATAACTCTTCTGAGAACTCCCCGTAATAGATACAGTTCAAGATGCTGAGATAACTCATATCTCTATAAAAAACGCCAAAGAAGCAAGCCGATCGTAGATGACTTGGTCGTCGATAATTCGAGCCGCTCTTTTATCACTTACTGACATTAGTCAGTAAGTGAATTTATAATTATTTTTTTGAGATAGTTTCTATACCATACCGTACACAATAATTCTTGTGATTTTTTTTATTTTTTAACTTTCAATTGCATGACGTTTAAGTATTTTTGCTGCATCACTTTACAAAGATTGTAATAAAAATAATTGCATAACGAGCTGAGATGTTGATTTAAAAGAGTGGCAATCAATTTCTTGGTAGTGAGTGGTGGACCGTGGTCAATTTTAAAACACTTTTGATATTCATAAGTGTCATATTATCGACCTAAATGACAATGAGTATAAACAGTTTCAGTTCATTGAATAATTTAATATATACATTAGTAAAACGTTATATCAATAATTATTTTTATGATCGTTTGATCATAAAAATATTTATCGTTTGATATCACTAAATAATAAAGGGTGTTAATAGTAAAAATTATCATAAAAATAGTAATGCAACTTTTTGCTGTGTCAGATTACTTTTTTCATAAAATCACAGTTTTAGGGAATCTATTGTGTATGGTTTGACATGAATGATGGTGGGGCGTGGTTTATGGCTGTCGTGGGTGCCTTTCAATACTTTTTTTCTCAATCGACATTTAATACCCACATTTCATATCAAGGCCACACTTTAGCGTTTTTCAAATCAAATCAATCAAATCAAATCAGATTTATTAAATTAGGTCCAATGATACCTGTGAATGTCAAAATGCCTTAAGTGAATTAATCTGACAATGATTTTGCTCGATTCTCCACTGCGATTACCAATGTGGTGGTTTTAAAATCATAAAAGTGTTTTATAAAAGGAATATTTGGGAAGTAAATATTTTATTTCTGTTTTGGCCTTTCAATTCACTACCACTTGGCCTTGACTTTTGGGAGACCAATATATACAATAGTAAATAATGTTAGAAATATTCATAATAGGCTAACATAAAAAATTAACTTTATCAAATATTTTTTTTAAAAATGACAATTTTTTTCACTTTTAATGTACTTATCTCATCAGTTGTTCAAAATTGTGTGATAACGACATTATCTTTTTTAAAAAATATATTCAACAAAAAAGATGTCCGTTAAGTCTTTGACAAATAAAAATATATCAATCGAAAGATCGGATGTTATTGATTGTACCATAGACAAATTTGAAATTGGAATGACAAATTGCTCGCGCTGATTGGCTGAAACGAATCAGTTACAAAAGCGCGCGAAACATTTGTCAAAATTTCCGAACTACAATGAAATAGTCTTTGTTGAGCGCTTTATTGAAACGTAAAAGACGAATCACTTTGTTAAACGTTTTTATGGCTACGGAGGAGTGATGCAGCCAGTTATTAACCAAGAGAACGCAAATTGTATGTTCTTTAATATTTTAGAGGATTAAATATTTCAATTAAATACAAAAGTATTGTAAATTATATATATTTCCCTGTTCAGTCTTCCTGAAAACGTTAATACCTACTGAAAATGTAACTTTATCTAACACCTAAAGTAACAATTCAGTTATTAATCAATATTACAGATACCTACTATTTTATGCATTTGTAGGATAAACAGGCTTGTGTGTAATTGGAGGTAAGTGATCACGACTGGCTATTGTTACTTCCAAAAAACAGAAAACACAAAAGCGCTTGACCTTGAAGGAGATCACTTTGGAGAGATGCAGGAGGGCATGAGAGCAAAAGGACCAGAGAGGTGCTTATGGACCAAGAGCTTACATGTGAAACAGCTTACACGAGTGGAAGATGTTAGAGGATTATACAAGGATAATCCTCTAACATCAAATATTAATAAAAACGTTATTAAAGTTTAACATTTTGTTTTTTTTTATGTGATATCTCTCACTTCTGGGAATAATTAGCTATTATCTGGGTTATTGAAGTTGTAAAATTAATTATTGTCATCATTAAATACATGTTTATGGTCTCTGCTGCTTTCCAACTAGATACCGCACTATCTAAGAACAATTGCTTTTTAATTACGGCAACTATTAGACGTTTGTGTGCGTGGAATCTTCCAAATTTGGTAACATACGCTTTGTGTTATTTTACATTGATATTAATAAAATCTTAAATCTTGAAGTATTAATTTTACAATTTTTTACGGCATTTTAGTTTCGATTATTAGCAAAGTTCAACAGAACCTGTGGCACGTCAACGTCACACATTGTTCAAGACTGGCTTGAGTACCCCCACTCGGGAATAGTATTAATTGCCGCATTTTGCAACTACGCCTGCGGTATCTAGTTGGAGCGCAGTGGAGACCAATCCTTCATCTAATATTGGATATGAATAAAATATGTCATTTGGAATGTATTACACATCATCTTATTTTGATCCGAAAATCCGAAAATGACGAGGCAATCGGTTTAAAAAAAATTGGACATAAATTTTAAGTTTGGTTTTTTTATATGATTCTTCTCTTATCAGAAATTCATCCCACGTAATTTCATCTTACGTTGTCAGGTTCACTTTTGTCTGCTTATCTTAAAGTAGAGTCCACTAGTTTTCATTTTGACATATACATCTAATTCCCCAAATTAGCATGCCCAACGGGGATTACTTAAAATCAGGTGTCCTGCTCCCTAATTTGTCATCATATTCCATAAAAACTTACAAGAACAGAACAATAATCGAGTCACAGACTCAGAAAATACTTATGCTTAACATTATGGCTCATCCATTTCTAGCTAAATGCGCCATTTTATGTGCCAAAAACATGTTTACAAAACATCTCAATTAACAGCACAGATGACTGCTGAGCTACGTCATATCCTCGGATACCCTCGTCTTGACCGAATAGAGTTCGCAGCGTCGCGAGGGACTCCGACAATATGCCGCCAGCAGCTGACGCCTGGCCCTTTTGAGTGATGTGACTTATCGATAAATTATGATTATCGTAAATACATATTTGAAAATGAAATTTAAATTCTCTTAAATCTTAAATATTTACATTATGCTTTATTTTTTATTTGTTACCACTTCAATAATACTTATTCATAATTCAATCATTGTGAACTTTTTTTCACTGATTTAAAAAATCAAATTGACTTGGTTCTCCCTGCCTGGTATACAGGTGTTTAGTAATACACAACACAAGTGAATTAGAGTTAAATAGTTTGACAGCTCAGTCTCCTTCAATTCCCACAAAATATAGTGTTTAGTGTGCCTCTAGAACTTTTCATTTCAAAGAGATTTACGATCCTTTAAGACCTTTTCAAAATGTTTATATTTTATGTTTTGTAAACACTGCTTTCTTTAGTTTAGGATATGGCATAGGTAGTATAATTTATATATATTTTACTAATGTATCTACCTCACCTAGGCGGTTGCTGTTCGTTTACAAACTATTTTAGCAAGTTTAAGCTTCCAACCGCACTACCACACATGGCACCATATGACCTCCAACCCTGGTTCAGCAGAATCAGTGATAGCTACTAACCCCGGGATCGACGCCAGGCTATCCACAATACCTTTCATGGAGTATCTACATCGCAAGGTAGGCGTTCATTATTTATTCCGCAATTTTTCTTTACCGCGAACCGCGAATTAATGTTAACAATTACAGTCCACTTTTATGGAATAAATTATATTTTAAATCACGTTAATCGCGTTAAATGAAAACCAAGTATATATAAAAGTTGTAAATGAAAGAACAGAATCATCGACAATCTCGTCCCAACACTATACGATAACAGGGGTGACACCAAGAATTAATTACTTTCTGACATATTCACTTTTATTACAATTTATACGGAATAAAGATGCGGAGGCGCGTCGGATTGCGGAATGGGGGATGATTTGTGAATTTATATCGATATTCATTGATTGATCTATAATTTGCACAAATGACAGTTACAGATTACCGTTGGCTTTTAAAATAAAAAATAACCAACGAGGAGAATACTACATTATGACATTCATTTAGTTAATACAATAAATGACTGGTTGGTAAAAGTGTATAGTGCTGACTTTTATAAATTCTAATCAATGCATTTGGTTCTTTGGAGAATTAATATTTCTGCATGTGTCGTTTGAGTGTAATAATGTATATCATAATATGAAGTATGCGTTCCAGTATTCGAACAGAAGTTTTGTATAAAATCTATCTATATGTCAGACAAATATGAATCTCACGACTTTTATTCGTTAGCTTAAAAAAATGCGCATCTTTTTCGTATAATGGAACGAAACCATCAATGGACGCCTCCGCGAACTTCCCTGATGTACTGCATCGTTATGGCAGCCCCAGTACCCTGAGTGCATTATTATATTGCACATGTAGATCACTGTATACCCTCTGCGTGTAGTCAACCCACAGGGTGCAGGTGAAGAAAGATTGGCAATATGCCTTAAAAAGTGTAATCTTTACTGATTTCATACACCATGCAAACCTGCGAGCCAGCATGTTACAGCGTACAGCCATACATAAGTTCCCTATCGATGTCTAATAAACATCGCGAAATATATTTCTAATTAAATAGAGGGAGTATACCACTGTAGTTCCATGGTTTTCAAGTTATGTCAGCGATTGGTGTAATTATATTTGTAATTGCCAATTAGGTTTACCAGTGGGAGGCTCCTTTTCACAGGATGCCAACTAGATTATGAGTACCACAACGGCGCCTATTTCTGCCGTGAAGCAGTAATGTGAAAGCATTACTGTGTTTCGGTCTGAAGAGCGTCGTAGCTAGTGAAATTACTGGGCAAATGAGACTTAATACCTTATGTCTCAAGGTGACGAGCGCAGTTGTAGTGCCGCTCAGAATTTATGTGGTTTTTCAAGAATCCTGAGCGGCACTGCTTTGTAATGGGCAGGGCGTATCGATTACCATCAACTGAACGTCTCGTCCTTTATTTTCATTAAAAAAAAGTTAGATAGCTTTTTCTACGAATCGGTTAGTTACCTCCTGTTCCGTATCCGCCTCCCTATTTACGGTACCTACTCAAAAAGTAACACGATACACGAATTATTGTAAATTAAACTTAATACATTTATAATTAAAGTGTGTATTTGTTTATTAGCATTGCAACACAATAATTACTACACGCATACTAAAATTATCTTTTGGTATGACCAAAGAGTATTTAAACATTATATAATACACCTTATAATTTATAGTATTAATTATTCAACCATAGACAGAAACTTCAAACTCCTGTATTATTGTATAGTCTACGTTGACCAATGAATCTGATTTACGTACGCTCCGAAATTTGAAATATTCATATTTCGAATGAATATTCAAACGGACCGTTTACATTCACGGCGTTCCAATTTCAAATATTTGCATTTATTTATTTTGAATTCGGAACTCGGTGCCGTGATGGTAAAAAATTCAACTTTTGATTGACGGCATGTTTGCTTATAAAGACAAACAT
Organism: Leptidea juvernica; assembly: GCA_949711755.1. NCBI lineage: Eukaryota > Metazoa > Arthropoda > Insecta > Lepidoptera > Pieridae > Leptidea > Leptidea juvernica. Next base: position 4,869,962 of record CATIXQ010000029.1, on the reverse strand, counting down.
TATTTGCCTATTCAAATTGTAATAGTTAAAATAATATTTGTAATAATATATTCAATGTTACCCTTTTGTGGTTATACAATTGTAATAAAAAGGCACGGAATTAAGCGTGTAGCATCGTTTTAAAATACACAAAAAGATGTAATGATTGAAATTCAATAATATATTCAAGCCTTTATTTAACTTCAAATATTTGTATAATTCAATGTTTGTTGAAGTCAAATCTTGCAAAGTGAATCAAAAATATCATCAAAGTTTGATTCTTCATATAACAGTATT
>CATIXQ010000029.1:4807472-4864686 GCA_949711755.1 Leptidea juvernica | reverse complement strand
AATACTGTTATATGAAGAATCAAACTTTGATGATATTTTTGATTCACATTGCAAGATTTGACTTCAACAAACATTGAATTATACAAATATTTGAAGTTAAATAAAGGCTTGCATATATTTTTATTTATCACTAGCTGACCCGGCAAACGTTGATTCGCCATATAAACCGTTAGTTAGACCGTTTCTTGTACATTTATTTATGATTCCTTACAGCTAACAAAATGAAAAGAGTATATTAAAAATAATACAGAATAGATACGCCAATTAAAAGGAATACTATTAACAGTACAATAAGTATGTGACATGGCAACATTTTTTTTTTTCTAAAATAAAATAATGTTTCTAAAATTAACGAAGCCTAAGTTACTCCTTATTACATCAGCTACCTGCTAATAAAAGTCCCGTCAAAATCGGTCCAACCATTTCAGAGATTAGCCGGAACAAACAGACAGACGGACAGAAAAAAAAATGTAAAAAATGTTATTTTGGTGTATGTTCCGTATATATATATTGATTTACATTTTGTAAAACACGGTTATTTTCATATTATAAACAGACACTCCAATTTTATTTATATGTATAGATATCAAGACCACCGTGTTCACGAAGCATCCTTACCAAGGCAATGAATTCAAGCTCTAAAGGTTGATGCATCCAATATACAATAACTTATACTATTACTTTTTATGAAATCTATATATATAAAAATGAATTGCTGTTCGTTAGTCTCGCTAAAAGTCGAGAAAGGCTGGACCGATTTTGCTAATTTTGGTCTTGAATTATTTGTGGAAGTCCAGAGAAGGTTTAAAAGGTGAATAAATTGGAAAATGCTGCTAAATTAAATAAAAACAAACACAAACTGTTTTTCCTTTGATGTGTCCATACATAATTTCTATGAGAGAATTTATTGACGCACGGTTTGACAGTTCTGCTGTGAAACAATTTCATTACGACACCAGGGTGCATATTTTACGAAGTAATTTTTGATGTTATGATATATTATTGACAAAATCATATTAAAAAATTATCTTATTTATTATATACAGAACAACATCTGTCGGGTGAACTAGTATTTGATATTATTCAAACAGGATTCATATATTGGATACCTTACAAACTAATTTGTCATGTATATTACAGCCATTGTTAATACTCTATTTGAATGAAAAGAATGGCCGTTGAGTTTCATGTATGTTCTTCTCACGAGTTCTACTTTTTCCGAACATATGGTAGATTGAGTAGGTAATTTAAAAGGAATATTTATAGTGACGTATCAAAAGCGCTTAGTTTAAAGCCTAATGGAATAAATTTTATGTGTTTTTGACTTTATTATAAGAAATTGACAATGAAGTCATGAGGTCATATCGTAAACAATTAACAATCACTAAAATATTAAACCAATGAACAGAATAACGTTTCTACTCTAATCGTAAAAATAACAGTGAAGGAGTACAAACGTAAAAATCTAATATCAAAAACATAAAAGAAAACTGCACAAAAACCAACCGGCCAATAGCGAGGCCGTAACCATTTTTATACGACACAAATCGTCCAATCACGCTGCTATGAAAACGAAAAACTATTCCTACAGTCATCTCTTTCTAATGCACTAAAGGCATACTTCTGTTTCACTCGCCGTCTTGGAGTCGAACGTTACTTTGTTATGAGCATATTGGACGTAATAGAGAATTTATTTTTGTTTTGCGCGCCATTTGCTTCCAGTTTTCGTTTTTATTGAGTTGAAACGATCTTTCAAATCGTTGCAGGGTTACTTTGATGTTTGTATGATATTCACAATTGATTTTGCGATTGTTATGAAATTTCATGATAGCTTTTTATATTTATGACTTCGGGAAAAGCGGTTTTGCTGTTTGTGACACAGTCTGTATTTTGGTAGAAGAAATCGATACCCTATATTTATATCACTAGTTCTACCAGTGATTAATGCAGCAAATACATTCTCCGTGTTCAAAAATATCTGGATATTTCAGAAGGATTGCCTTACCGATATAGAAGTAGGCACCACCTAGCGGGAAACTAAAGATATTTGAAAAAGATCACGAAAGATTACATTCACATGACAATTTACAGGTGAATGTTTGAGTGGTGAAGAACTTAATATTATGCTACAGTGTTTTATTTTATGCCAATACGGGACGAGACGAGCAGGACGTTCAACTGATGGTAATTGATACGCCCTGGCCATTACAATTCTCAGTTGCTGAGGATTCTTGGAAAACCCAAAAACATTGAGCGGCATTACAATTGCGCTCGTCACCCTGAGACATAAGATGTTAAGTCTAATTTTCCCAATTTCACTAGCTACGGCGCCCTTCAGATCAAAACAGAGTAATATTTACACATTACTGCTCCAAGGCAGAAATAGGCGCCATTGTGATACCCATAATCTAGCCGGCATCCTGTGCAAAAGACCCTCCCACTGGATTGGCAGACTGACAGAAGTTATAATGGGCAGTCTTGGCGCGAGATCAGTACGTAAGGGTTGTCGACGGAGGTGCACAAGAATCTCGCAAATTTTACCAATGACCTTCGACTTAACCGGCGGTTGGTGAGTTGGTGAGGAATGATGGATTGAACTGTGTTGCAAAGAGGCTATAACATATACCTATGCTAATGTTCATTTTTAAAATATTTATTGAATATCTTAATAATATTTAAATATATCTTAAATGTTAATTGACTAAGTTTTGTTAGTCTCACTATAAAAAATACAATAACTTACAAATAATCATTATTCTAAGTGGTTCAATACTAGATAACATTGAACCACCTTCTTTTATGGAAAAAAAACATAAAAATCTTAGATATTTATATAGCCTCTTGCTGTTAGACAGCAATGACAATAGGCCAGGTTCATTACTTTAGTGTGCATGACAAGCTAGGTACGTCTTACACTCGCGACATGTTTCAACATGCGTGCAATGCTGAAAACAGAGGCTAACAATTTGCCGCCAATATTTTTGACATGTTGACAGCTGTCACAGTCTATTTAGACATATAAATAATTTATTTATTTATCTATTTCTTCTTATTTATATTTATCCATCAAAATAAAATAACATAATCAATTTAGAAAACAAAATGTCAGACTGTTAGAACATTTTATATATTTAGAGCGTAACGCGACCGCTCAAACTGAAAGATAATAAATGAAAATTTAATTTAATTATTATTACCCAATAAAACAAAACAGCTTTAGGTATAAACGAAAATTAACATTTTAATATATTTGATAATGTGACTCCAATAATTGAAAGAAAGTAAAACGTCAAACACTATTGAAAAAAACATAGAGTAACAATAAATTTAATTTTATAAAAATTATTATCCAAAATATACTTTAGGTATAAATTAAAATAAATTTCGTAATCTATAGATATAAAGGAGAATGTATGTTTGTATGTTCCCTAATAATTCCTAAACTATTCGACCGATCTCAATGAAATCTTTTGTAATAGATTCGTTGAAGCTCAAGGAAGGTTTACTTACATAATTTATATGGCAAAACGTATGCCAGGTCAGCTAGTAATATATAATAAAAACAGAAAGATGTGGTGTCGTGGGACACCAGGTAGGAACGAAGTTCCTTCGGCTAATGTAGAATGGACACAATTTGTAAAAAAATAAATTGTTTATTTTTCAAATCAGATTTCATAAAATTGTAATAATATTTTATAAACAGAGAACGTGGCGCCATCTTACATACCGTAGTAAAGTAACGTGGTCATCGAATGCATATTACCGCCATCTCTAGAAGGGTTTTTAAATTACGATACAGCTTAATGCAACCAAAATGTAATGTTATATAAATGTATGGAACAAATGTAGAGTTGCTATCCATCTTAATTTTTTTAAGGTATATTACATCTATTACTTGATTGCCAATGACAAGATTGTCAACCCTGCTAAGATTTCTTGCACTCACATAATAAAGTCCATTAGAAAGAGAAAGGTATTATACACTATTTGCTTGTGTATACGACTGTCGCGCCTGCGCACGTCTTATTTAACGGTTTTATTCCTCGGACTTTTACTTACGGTTTTACTATCACATTTTTTTCAGTTCAGTCCTGCAGCAAAATCCCTATCTCCTCCAAGCCTGCCGTAAGGAACTTCGTTCCAATGTCTTTGTTAATGTGACTCAAATAATTTAAAGAAAATAAAATGTCAAAAAGTATTGGAAAAAACATAGAGTAAGAGTCAACTACAAATCCAAGACGATGTAATCCAAAGACAACACAACTCTAGAATATGTTATCTGTCCCCTATTCCCGTAATGCGATAAACGCCGCCGCTTATCATTTCCCCTCAGGGAATTAATTTAATGGCGCCCTTTTGTTTCTACTTAAATGTTTTATTGAGAATGGATTTGTATGTTGCGTTTCGGTTTTTTTTTATTGCGTCAGTGTTACACGATTAATTGGTAAAATTATGAATTAATTAGTGCTTCTGTAAATAATCTCTGTTTACTATAAATAAAAAATGTACCTACTCATATTTTTTAATAGCTCAATGATTCAAATTAAAAATATATTTTATTCAAAAGAGGATATAAAATCACTTATTGAAAGTCAAAAACTACCACCCATTGCAAAGCGTATGCCTCAGTTAGACCTGAGAAGAACGGGAGGAACAAACTCAGTGGGCTTCTTTTTTTTGTATAAAAACATGGTTGGAATGTAAAAAAAAAGGGCGGTCGCTCCATTCCCAATTCGTGGTATCATAATGAAAGTCACATATATATGTTATAGTAACATTTACCACACAAACGTTTTGTAACAATTCTTTTAAATTTCGTAATACATTTGTTTTGAACATTATCTTTTTTTTATGGAAAAGGAGGACAAACCTGGTGTTAAGTGATCACCACCGCCTCATTCTCTTGCAACACCAGAGGAATCACAGGAGTGTTGCCGGGTTTTAAGGAAGGTGTAAAATGGCTGGTATGTATTTGATAAAATGGTTCAGATTAGTAAAGCGATAAAAATATAGAAAGTTTGATAGCGATCAACTTTTTTTGATGCTAAAATGGACCCATTATCGTTGATGACAGATATAAGACCAACATCGCTTTATAAAAGGTAGCTAGACGCTATATAGAGAGCTTATAGCTCTAAGCTTAACATCTTAGTTAAAACAGCACACTAAAAATTTAAAAAAATTCAATTAAATGACTATTTTCGAGGTGAAATCTTCTTGAAAATCTTAAGGGTTTGCGTCACTGACATGCTCCATGGGCGCACGCGACGAATAAATAATAAAGTAAAAATTTTTTGAAGTCTCGTTCGCATCACCGAATTGCTTAAAGCAGTAAGCAGAATATCTGTGGCTATACAGCTGACGTATTGAGGAAAATTAGTGCAGTGTTTATAAGTGAAATTGAATGGATTTAGTGAGAAGTTCAATGGAAATATGCTGTGAGCATTGTTGGTAGTGTTTTTGTGTGAATATATTATTATTCAAATTACGTCCGAGCGCTCTTACCAACTGAGCCAACCGTTCGAGTTGAAAATGAGCTTTAAAATTAAATTGAAATTAATAAATAATTTATTTGTTTGTAAACATAATGAAATATCAATTAATATTAATTCTTAACGATCTAAGTTTTCACTTCTATTGGCTCTAAAACATATCGTCTATAAGCTGCCCATTTTTTTAAATATTTTTTCATGGTAAAGAAGTGCAATTGAGCCTGATGCTTAGTAATCTTCTGAACGGCTGGACAGAAATAGAATATGTTATCATTTATTGAAACTCAAAAACTACTACCCATTCCAAAATGTATGCCTTAGACCTAAGAAGAACGCAAGATAATCAGCGGGCTTCTTTTTTTTTCATAAAAATATGGTTTCAATGTTATATCGTACAATTAAACTTATTATTTAATAGCCTGAGGGCGGTCCCAATCTGTGGTATCATTAAAAAGGTAATTTATGTTATAGTAACCTTTACCACACAAACGTTTCTTAACAGTTCCTATGACTACAGATACTCTTGGGCGTCACGGGTTAGCCTGCCTAAAATCGGCAGGCCGTATCTAAGTCATCCGCAGGGCATTTGCCACTCTTAATGTACCAGCTGTTTTAGAGCCAAATGGTATTACCCGCCGCGATGGCAAGCATCCTGATGGAAGGGAGCTTGTGTGGTCCGCGATTTGCATCGACACTCTGGCTCCTTCTCATGTCCAAGTTACGTCAGTTGGTGCTGGGGCTGCTGCTTCGACTGCCGAAGACGGCAAGCGTCGCAAATATGATGGTCTCAGTGAGTCATACATGTTTGTGCCCTTTGGTGTCGAGACACTAGGCCCGTGGGGCCCAGAGACGCGGAAAATGTTCAAAATACTATCTTCGCGCTACAATAAGGCTACTGGAAACCCAAGCGCTGGCAGCTATCTCGGTCAACGAATCAGCCTAGCTATCCAACGCGGAAATGCTGCCAGTATTCTTGGTACGCTTCCACGTAATGATAGTTTTGAATTTATGTAGTCATAGTATTTTAAATTTTGTTAAAAATGTATATTTTATCAATAATATATAACATTATCAAGAATATATTGAGAAGTTAAGTAAGTAATAGTTAAGGTAAGTTTATATTAAGATGTTAAAAGCTGCAAGGGAATATACCATTACGTTAAATCACAGTAAAACAAACACACACAAATCCTCTGTAAGAATGTCAGCAATATTAAATTCATATTTTTATATAAATAACAACATCGTTATTTTGATATTGTAACAATTTCGGCATGAAACATATCCATCAAAAATTTAACCAAAATATTTCAACAGCCTAAGCAACTTTTAGGGGAGAACATAGGGTGTTACAAAAAATTGGCAACCCCTAAGGGTAATAGGAGGGGTCTGTCAGCCACAGCCGTCGGGGGAATGTTGCCGCCCCTATGAAAAGGAGGCTTAAACAATTACTCGATTCTAACTCGATATTTGCATTTCGAGAAGTGATATTCAGTTGAGATTAAAGGACCTTTTTGTTGGGAATTTGGCTGAACGGGTGTATACCTTTGCCTCTTGCGGTTTGCAGTTGATTTAAAAAGATAAACGTTTTGATTGCAATAATTGTCCTACTGATTTGGTTTTATGTTTTAGTAGGCATTCAATAAACAATTTTGTGCAGATTTTACTAAACAAGATTTATTAGAAATTTTATTAAATTTTTATCGGACACATGTGGGCTAAAAGTTCGTTGACTTTCGAGTTTAGAACGGTATATTGCCTTGTTACAGGATTTATTTGATTGTGGTTTCAGCAATATGGAGCAACAAGTCACACATCAAACAACTCATTGGGCAAAGTGCAAGAAATTGTACCAGTGGGAGGCAAAATAATCAAAAGCCATTTTTTTAAGTAATATTATCATTCTTCAGCTACATACGAAGCCTCTTAACTCATATGTCTCCTGAACCACAACCAATGTAAGAGAATTAATTAAATTTCAATATACAATTTCAATTTTATTCAAGTTTTAAATTAACAATAATTTAATGTTATTTAATTACACGTTATTAAACTTAATTATGCGGTTTAATTATATTTTCATTGGTTGTATTTAAACCATATAATACTAAACTTTCGACTGGGTGAACCGATTTTGATAATCCTTTTTTTTATTTGAAAGCTGGTGCTACCCGTGTGGTCCCAATGCAATTTGGTTCAATGGCATCCATGAGAAAACCATTAAAGTCTTAAATTTGCTATAAGTACGTGCGCGACAAATGGACGAATAAGTAATATTTCGTCAACTGATTTCGGTTACGGTTTTTTTATTGGAAAGGAAATAATTCGATGGTAGTTTGGTGAGTTTGGATAGGTTCTGATTATGGGATCCATGACAAAGTAACGGAACTCTTCAATTCTTATGAGCAAATTACTCTTATTCTTAATATTATCTATTAATTACCGATACTCGGCCGAATCTTTTTTATGTTAGCCGGATATTCGAATCACCTTCTGTAACGTTGTTATGGTCAAGTAATTGTCGTAGTCTAATATGAAGAACAATTGAACTTGTTAACGACTTACGGTACGATCTGTGGCAGAATTTCTAACTGTCTGTAATCAAATTGTAATTCACTTACTATTGGCGCTATTCGCCCGTTCTTCTCGTGTTTGTTTGTCTCAGATGGTAAAAATGACGTTTAGTAAGTGATTTAAAATTTCTTTTTCAGATAAATATATTTCGACTTTACAAATAAACTTCGTATAAAGTTATACCTGAGAATAAATCAAGAATATGCAAGATGTTGACTATATCGTTGACAACACTGTCAATGATGATTCTGAAGTTTTCCGAATGTCAAGCATCCTTGGAACTAAACGCGGGAAACATTATACGCCCGAATAAACCAATCATAAATAAAAATGTCTGTTTATAAACATTTTGCATATTCTTAGTTTATTCTCAGGTATAACTTTTAACCAATTTTATTTGTAAGGCAGTAAGTCTTTATTTTATTTTATTCAATTTATCTTACCTTTATCACAACAGAATGAGATGACAGGGAGAATAAGCAATTTTAAACTAGGAGTAACTTTATATCGCTTTAATAATAAGACAGTTTGAGTTTCTTGTATGTTCTTCTCATGAGCTTTGCTTTCTCCGTAGATATTGTTGATTCAGTAATTTAAATTAAATATTTATAGTGACGATTCAAAAGTTTAAGCCTATATGAAAAGAGTTTAACTTTAACTAACCTGACTGTCTTTTAAGCCCAGTTTCTCAGCCAGCTTCTTCCTATCGGGCTTCGAAATGTATTTCTGCACTTGGAACCTCTTTTCTAAGCCTTTTCTTTGAAGATCGGAGAAGACAGCTCGCCGCATCATGCCTCTGCGTGGCTTTCCTAAAAAAAATGCACCCATAAGTTAAGAAATATAGTAAAGCATAAATGAGTAAGAAAACGATAATTTGCAAGAGCGACGTCTCAAGTCAATTTCCTACTATGCAATTAAGGGGTTGAGCAGGTTATCAACTGTAAAGTAGATCCTATAGATGGAGAAACAATCCGAGAGTTGAACAAGACACCAAAATTGCGCGTGTGTTACACATTTGAATAAAACACTTGTAAAGGAATAAAACGCGTTTAATTGTAACAGTTTTTACATTAGATTTTTGCGTAAAAGTAACATTTTTATTATTATTTTAGCTAACCCCACGTTTCAAGACCTTCCAAGAATATCTATTTACATTAACTTTTTACATTAACTATCCTTTGGTTTTCAAGCGTGAGTTACTGCAGTGTATATCTAGTATGTAAAATCAGTTTTCGTATGATATAAATATAAGTTTAGGTAACAGTTGTTAGTAGTTAGAGAAAAGGAGGCGACCTCCACAAAAATCGCCGGAAAGATAATCACATCCAGGCCTGGATTCACAGTGTATTCCTGCTACAAGGTAGACCTTCATCAGCAAAAGCCAATGGAAGTCCCTGACAACTTATTTGTTGACTCAAGGCACAGCGAAAATCATTAGAAATCATAGTACGAATATTACGCGAAAAAAAAATCATTTTAAAATACAATTATTCATAACATCATCTAAACTTTGCCAAAATGAAAAGACAAATGACAATCACATAACCCTAAATGTTACCTACTCTCAGAGCGTTTCATTTTCAAATAATATATTTTTTTTTAAATAAAGATATAAAGAGGATCCAGTATTATTATAATCTATAATTTCGCCCAAAAAAGACAGTTTTATTATTTATGGCAAACATATAAAAAATATATATATAAATAAAAGATCAACGCACAATTTCTTGTAACGTAAATGTTCATACAGTCATAATTAACAAGCAGATCGAAATTAGCTTGAACATACATTTCCTGATATGTTAATATGATTTTATTAGAGACCGACAGCTGTCATTGACAATTGTCATACAATATTATGTTTCATGCAAATATAAATATTATCAGCAATTTGGGTCATGAATCAATTTTGTCTGACAATATACTGAAGCAGCGAATACTAACTGGACTAAGCTGGTATTATTATATTAAGAATAATACTAAAATCTCACCTCTAGAGCTGTGTGCCCAGGGGAACCCCCCAGGTAACGGGAACACCTGGGTATGAGCTTGTGAAGGCCGAACTGCAACAATACAAAACAAGATTATTCAAAATGTCTCACAAGTTTATATTTGTTATTTTAAGTGAATTCCCTTTTAATTCTTCTACCCTGATTGACCTTTTTATGGAAAAGGAGGACAAACGAGCGTACGGATCACCTGGTGTTAAGTGATCACCGCCGCCCACATTCTCTTTCAACACCGGAGGAATCACAGGAGCGTTGCCGACCTTTGTGCGGGTGTGCGCGTTTTTTTTCAAAGGTACCCATATCGTATCGTCCCGGAAACACTGCACAAGGAAGCTGATTCCAAAGCTTTGTAGTACGTGGAAGAATGCTCCTCGAAAACCGCACTTTGGATGACCGCCACACATCCAGATAGTGTGGATGATATACTAATTTGTGGCGTGACGTGCGAAGGTGGAAATTGGCGGCAGGAATCAGGTGAAACAGCTCTTCGGAAGACTCCCCGTGATAAAAGCGGTAAAAGACACACAATGAGGCCACGTCTCTACGCAACGCCAAGTGATCCAGCCGTTCACAGAGCACTAGATCCCCGACAATTCGAGCTGCTCTGCGTTTCACGTAGTAAAATGGATCAAGCTGATACTGTGCGCGAGAGCAGAGATGACAGCAATACTCCATATGTGGCCGGACTTGCCCTTTGTAGAGAGCGAGAATGTGGGTCGGTTTGAAGTATCGTAGTGCTGTATTTATGACGCCGAGCTTCTTCGAAGCCAATTTGGCTTTGTCCTCCAGATGACCGCGGAATTGGCCATTGCTCGAGATTTTACACCCCAGCGCTCTAGCCACTAAGCCAAACGGTTGGATGACGTATGATCTATAAATCTTGGTGGTTTGTTCAAATCTCTAATTGATAATTGTTTAGATTTGAAAGAGCAACACTTCAAGACGACTTCCTAATTAGCAATTGATCGGATGGAAAATAATACTCCCTCGTATGAGTTTTTTTTTATAATGAAGTCGCGAGAAAAAGTAGGATGTATATATTGAACATATTTAAAATTACTTTTTATATACTACGTTGTCGATTCGATATTGATGTATTTTTTGTGGAAAAAATTTTTGTCCTGTCCTCTCTGCACCGTTTCAACCTTGTATATTTGTCATGAAGAATTTGTTTTTTGTTAATATCCACTGTATTGAAAGGTGGTTTGTAGCACACTAACTTGTTGAAGTTAAATTTAAATGAACAAATAAAATTCACAGAGATTGACATATTTGCTAAGCAGCCCCAGCACCAACTGAAGTAACTTAAATAAGACCAGAGCCCAAGCCATTCCATAAAAATCAAAGTCAAATAAACTTAATTCAATTAGGCTTAAACCAAGCGCTATTGAATCATAACTATAAATATTTGTTTCAAATTACTGACTCGTGAGAAGAACATACAAGAAACTCAACGGCCACTCATTTCAATCAATAGAGTATTTTACAATGGCTGTAATATATAAAACTAATTAGTTTGTAAGGTGCTGCATCCAATATATTATGAATCGTGTTCAAAGTTAAAAGCGGTTAAAATATGAAATATTTCATAAAAGTAAGTAATTAAGAACATTATGTATAAATATATATTATCGTTTATTGGATACATCAACCTTTGGAGCTTGAATTCATTGTTTGTGTAATTGGATGCTTCGTGAACATGATGGTCGTGATTACTGTCACAATTAGTAATCGCATCCAACAAATACAATGATTTATTAACTATTACAGGTCACACTGGCACTACAAGCAGTCTATATTCATGGACCAGCCAGCGTTCCCTTCGGACATATTTCAGGAATGGAGACGACCTGGCACACGACGCCGTTACATCCTGCTATATGAGATAATTTATACGTCTAGATAGAGTCCCTTGCTGTTAGACAACCGATGAACACAACGAAAACAGGCCAGGAATATTAGCTTAGTGTACCTAAGCTACATCTTATACTCGCGATTTGTATGACAATTTGTGTTAGTGTGCGTGAATTGCTTGCTTTTCGATGTTTTGACAGCTGTCACAGTCTATCTTGACGTATAAATGATCTAAGCCTGTCATATTTAAACTTCAACATGGCTGTATTTGATGTCTTTGGTGACAAAGTGTCAAAGGTGACAGAACAACATCTGCCAGGTTTAGCCAATATTATATAATTTCAATATATACCTGCTAAGTAAGGATGATGGCAATGTGCCAGAAGATGCTGTAAGTGCTGATGCTGTACTGGTATCGGCCTGCTGGCGATCGGCTTGGCTATTGGCCACGGACTGCCAATCATTGGTTGCCTATATTCTGTAACAATATAATAAAACAATTAAATTAAATTATACGTACCACAACGGTGCCTTTTTCTGTCGTGAAGCAGTAATATGTAAGCATTACTGTAATTCGGTCTGAAGGGCGCCGTAGCTAATGAAATTATTGGGTATCATTTTTGAGCGGCACAGCATTGTAATGGGCAGGGCGTATTAATTACTGTCTGCCGAACGTCCTGCTCGTCTCGTCCCTTATTTTTATAAAAATAAATTAATATATGGATATTAATATAAAAATCATGACATATTAGTGCTCAATTATAAGTCAGTTTTATAAACCTATCATTCTGTCCACGATAATATCTTAAACAAATCCCAAAAGTAAGCACAGATTATAAAGAATTGATATTTAATTAAGTCAAGACGCCTCCAATTTGAATGAACGCTAATAGCGTACACCCCTAATCTTTTAACAACGCTATTACAAACGGAAGGGAATTCAATTGTTTGTCAATGGTGCAAGATGTATACTTACAGCGATTTATGATTATTATAAACAAATGACTATTTTCTGGTAACTTTCGCATGCGTTTCAATCTTAACTTTGATTATATTTTATATAAGAGAGGACAAACGGACAAGGACTCATATTGTGGCGGAAGTGATAAAGTAACCACCCATGGACATCTATAACTAGAGATTAAAAGATGTGCTGCCGACCTATATGGCTGGATATGATCTAAATTTAAAGGTTAATAAAATTGTGGGTTTTGCTTAAAAAATCATATGTTCTTATTTGTTGAGCAGAAACCTTATTTATTCTCTAAAATAAAAGTATTTATTATTTGGAGAGGGTGGCTATTTGGCTAGTTCTAATGAGTTCTAGTAACACCGTGTCCAGAATTGAACTATTGTTTTCGCTAGTCATAATTATAGCTCATCGTCCAGCCCTGTCGCCTTTACGAACCGTAGTATCTTCTTGACGCGAGTATTACAAACAGCATCTGGGAGCAGGGTGTAGTCACCAAGGTGTTACGCTTATGCATTAGCGGGCCGCAATTTCACAGGAGATGAAGAGGCGTTTCATCGGCCTTAAGGCAAAATCTGCAAGATCTTTTGTTTAAATAAAAGTAGCCTCAGTAATTGCTTTTCACGTGCAAAATTCAATCAGAGGAAATACCATCAAAAGCAGTCTAGATGTTTCGAAGATTGACTGAAACATACATATAGACAGAAACAAATATAAAAAACTTTAGTTTATATAGTATAAGTAAGTATAAGTATAAGTCTAGTGTTTTTATATTACACAGTGACATTATTTTATGAGATGAGCTAAGATTCAGTATTTATTACATAAAAATATTATGTTAAAACAGCGGTATATGACAAGGATTCAACATAATATTCCAACTGAATTATATTCTACTACATAATGATGTAGTGGCGGTGATAACAACCGAGCAAAAAAAATTTAAAGTTGCATTTATTTTGACGCATGATTTACCGCCAATTCGTAAAAAATAAAATATTAGAAATTTGAAGTACACCTACACTTACTACTACTTGCAGTTTTCCCACAAAGTTCATAAGTCTAAATTGAAATAATTTTCTATTAGAAACTTTTCAGAATGGCTAACTATACAAATCATCTTATTTATAAAAGCTAAAATTGCATTTTTTCAAAAATTTGCATTTAAAAACTAGTGGAAAGTGATCCAAAGTGAACAAAAAAAAACAAAAACGTTTCGCGTACTAGCTGTTGATACAACATGTTTTTTTCTGCATATTATTATTATTATATATATTATATTCATTTTTACATTATAATATCAAGACAGAATACAATTAGTAAGAGTAATTTGCAATAAAATTATAGAGATACACGATATTCGTATATTAACGTTTTAAACAGCACAGTTGATTAAAACGTAACTAATACTTACATAAAATGATATAAGTAGGCAAAACGTAAGATAACATAGGCGTTAGAATTTTTTTGATACATGACACGAAATATTTAGAGGTACAACTCATGCCTACAGCTTAACATTGAATTCGTCATCGACAACCTATCTCAATAATATAAATTTTCTTTGATTTGATGTGAATTATGTGAAATAAAATATTCCATAAATTAATCTGGTTTATTTTTAACCGACTTAAGAGGAGGAGGTTCTCAATTCGTCGGTATTTTTTTTTATGTTTGTTACCTCAAAACTTTCGACTGTGTGAACCGATTTTGATAATTATTTTTTTTTTAATTTTTGAAAGCTTGTGCTTCTCGAATGGTCCCATGGGACAATGGAATCCATGAGAAAGCCATGAAAGTCTTAAATTTTGCTATACGAACGTATAGCAAAGTGGATAAAAAATTTTCGAATAACTCAATATCGCGTCAACCGATTTCGATGATTCTTTTTATTGGAAAGCATATACTTCAAAGATAGTTTGGTGAGAGTTTGGTTAGGTTCTAATAACGGAATCTATGACAAAGTAACGAAATACTGCCTGTACTCAAATTGAAAAGTACTTACGTTCATTGCTGCATTGAAAAATTTAGTATATTTACACATATTTAGACAAATTGTTAGTTAGTGTACTTCAAGTTCACTAAAAATCATAAAATATTTTTTTTTTACAAAAAACCCAACCGCCTTCAAAAACACTATTCCAAAACAATAGATATAATGTGCACTAAAAAGTATAAAAATAATTGGTTTTTTTTTATACAATCTAAGTTATTGATCTTATTCTAGTTACGATTACCTATTGTAATTTTTGGAGTCGGTGTCATCCAAGATAGGTTTGTTACTACATACATAGTTATAGATGAGATGTGCTTGAGTCGTGAGGAGGCGAGAGGCGAGAGCGGGTTGCGGCTGAAGGACACCGATCCCAAAAATAACGAAAATCGTAACTAGAATAAGATTAATTTAGATTGTATAAAAATACGCAATTATATTTATGCTTTTTAGTGCACATTATATCTATTGGTTTGGAATAGTGTTTTTGAAGGCGGTTGTTTTTTTGTTAATATTTTTTATTAAATACATTCTTAAGAAGTGTGACCTTAATATGACCCCAGTTATAATGATATAATCACTGAAAAATTTGATTAAAGTTAATTCAGAACTCTGTTTTTAGTGGCATACTGCTTATAATGACCTATATTCGACAAATTGCTTAACTGACTAACATTGTTTTTACTGAACGAAAACTTTTATTACATCACAAATTGTTTTCGCAAAATCTCATCTATCGCATGTCTCATTAGAACCGGCCGCGATGTAGGGATGAAGCTGAATCATTAATAATTAATTATTAGTATAAAACCACACAATTACTTTTATTGGTTAAATTATCTTACCTAACTTAAACGTCACCATGTCACATTGGTTGTTGTTGTGCAAAGTCAGAAGGTTCTTGCGAATTGCGTGGTTTTCTACCGCTCTCTCTCTGGTTTGTCTCTGTGATACTATAGGTAGGTAGGTAGGTGAATATGACAATTGGTCATATGTTTGTAAATAAATGTATAAATTATACAGATTAGATATTAATATAATTAGCCCGCTACCGCCCACATCTTGTACCAAGCTCCAGCACCCCACAGATTTCTTACCACCCTTCTGTCAAATCCACGCCGCTCCTAATATATTGTATAGCCTTTGTAATGCCATTAATCAAAACGTTTTGTTTTTGACTCCATATTAATTTTAACCTATATGATCTCAGCGGAGAAACGATACGGTGTTTGATTATATATTTTAGGGTTCCGTAGGTCAAAATGGCTCTTTCATTTGTTTGTGCCCAATTAAGCACCAAGACGAGTGTGTAAATTCTCATAATAACAAACAAACAATAAAAATTTATTTTTATTTATAATTAAAATATTGATTGAATGAAAGGTATGTTACGGTTAACGATTTATGACATATCCATAAGGGCTCCGTTGTTTGCCATTTGGCTACGGAAACCTAAAAAAGAAAGTAAATAATTTAAATAATGAAATTTTCAAACAAATAAATGGTATATTTAAAAACAAAATTTTAACCAACCTTACGTGGGCGCTACTCACCTACGAGTTCATAACAGCTACGGCGCGGCGTGGGACATTCAGGTGTCTGTGACTACGATAGCGCTACGGGGCTACTGATTACTTACAGGTTGTTCCGAAATGATATTATTAAAATAGATTTATTTAGGAGAATTACGAGTTTTATATGAGTACCGGTAACCGTAGCCATTTTTTTTTTAATTTTTAATTTGATAACGGAAAGGCAAAAGTGTGCTTAAAGACAATGTAAGCACAATATTCTCCTTCGTCGTGTGTCAACTCTACTTGTCCGAATCGGGTTGTACATTGCTGCATATTGACCAAGAATATTTTAAACAACTAGAATAAATGCGGCAATGTATAGCTATAGCATTCAAAACTTATTACGGTGTAATTTGTGGCATGTTCCATATTTCGACTTATTTTTATACGACTTAATGTGTCCTAAATAACGTCATTGGTTATGTTTAACATCCGTGTATCCATTTAATGTTGCCATTATAGTACGCTGCATATAGACTAACGTAGAGATAGTTTTAAGAAAACGCTGGAGTAGCGGGCACAGCTAAAAGTATCTTATATAACTAGAGCCTTTGCCCTATGCTTCCCCGGGGCATAAAAAGAATAGGGTTATCCCAGGCCCAAAGGTGTTGTAAGAGGGGAATTAGGACATTTACCAGTGGGGTACCACAACGGTGCCTTTTTCTGCTGTCAAGCAATAATGTGTAAGCATTACTGTGTATCGGTACTGGGTAAATATATTAAGCGTGGAATATATCACGTGCTAAAAGATCTGCGATATCGTTTGAACTATTCCATTACATATTATAATGGACACATATTTGTTAAAATATCACATGACCACCATCATTCCCACGTACTAACACGTGTTTGTAATGTGATACCGTACTAAGTGGCCAATATATGGCCAAAATCTGTTGAGCCTATACACGGGTGTAGTAAACGGTATAGGAACACACTAGAATATTAACTTTCTAACTAACTATTGAAGTAAAACTTCTTTAGGCGTGACTTGGGGGTAACTCAGAATATTTTTCTGACGGAAGTAACGTTAGTACTTCCGGCAGATAAAGGTCAATTAAAACAATTTTTAACCATTATAATTTATTGGTTTAAATAATTGTTTCAATTTGCTCAGTAATATATTCTGAAAATCTCCAAGTGTATATGTTCATTTATGACAACTTTAACTTCTCAGTCTGACGTCTGCGACATTCGTTAAATTCTCTTCGTCGGACAGGCAAAAGGTTTGAGCCCATAGAGCCATATTCGTTTATATTCAATAACAACGTTATATTGATATGTGTGATATTAATAATTTTATTATTTTTACTCAATTATTTATTAATAACACGGGTTTAATTAATGTAAAAATATATTTAATGGTATAAATTAAATCTTCTTGTCTATCAACTTTTTAAGAATATTTCTTATGTACTGGATATAGCTTTCAGATGAGCAAAAAAAGTATATATATGTATCTGTTAATTATTCCTTAAGTTAATTATAATTAAATTAACTTCAATCGCGCGTAAAGATTACACGCACACACTTTTTTCCAATGTGAACAGTATTGGCATAAAGAGTATGAGTTAAGTTCTAATATATGGTAAAGTAGAGTAACTTATGTCGCGGGCAAGATACTCTACCACTTACCTTCCCCCACCCCAGCATCCACTATTTGCAGTTTACTTCATCTGCTACTTTACCAAAGAAAACGTGTAGTAAGAGTAGACTAGCGTGTGTGTTTCAACGAGCGATCATAATGGAGTAAAGTAAAGAATAGGGAAGTCCCAGGTCCAAGGGTATCATAAGAGGCAGACTTTTATAAGTAGGAGGCTTCTTTGCACAGGACGCCGGCTAAGATTATGGGTACCACATCGGCGCCCTTTTTCTGCCGTGAAGCAATAATGCGTAAGTATTACTGTGTTTCGGTGTGAAGGGCGACATAGCTACTGATATTACTGGGCAAATGAGACTTAACATCTTATATCTCAAGGTGACGAGCACAATTGTAGTGCCGCTCAGAATTATTGGGTTTTTCAAAACGTCGAAAAAGATTGAGATTAACTGTTAACCTCTATTTTGAGCCATGCACGCACACTAACACAAAGTGGCATACAAATCGCGAGTGTAAGACGTAGCTTATCACGCATACTAAAGTAATAAACTTGGCCTGTTTTCATCGGTTGTCTAGCATCACTTAACAATGACAACAAAACAAAACAATAACAGACGGACAGTTGACATTAGATGCAACTAACAGTCACCACTGCGCCCACGGAGTATACAACATAAAAGTACAAAATTAAATATTGAAATAATTTTTTAATGTTAAGTTAAGTATTGATTTCTCGTTACGTTAATTTGCTAACTAAAATAACTAATTTTTTATTTAAAATTATATTTAGCGTGACGTCACCAAACGGCCCAACGGAAGACCAGCGTTGGTTTTTACACCAGCAGACAGACTGAGTTGGGATAACTTTTGTAATGTATATATATATTATAGTGTTAATCTTTCAGTTTTTGTGTCTTTTATAAGTTTTATTTTAAGTTATTTATATATTTATGTGTACTATACGTTTCAAATAAGCATTTCATTTTATTTCACAAATCTATCAGCGTGGAAGTTATCATAAAGTGTTTTTAACCACACGTCAAATGCAAACATTATTAATATACGTAATATTATGAAGTCGAGCCTTTCCATTTGTGAATAGTAAAGTAAAATTACCTAATTTTATAATCATCCCTCGGGAATAAGGGATCGGGAGGCGTTGTTGTGTAAAAGTTCTACCCTTAAGAACAGCCCCCGAATAATTTAAGGATTTTAATCGGGAATTCATTTATATCGAACACCTATTAATTGCTTAGGGTTGTCATTAAACGAATCTTAAATGGATTTGTATTGGGAGAAATTTAGGGTTCAACATTTTGTCGTTTATTAGGTCTTTGTAATAAGCTTTTCCATTTTTTTTGTGAAAATAAGGGACGAGGCGAGCAGGGCGTTCAGCTGATGGTAATTGATGCGCCCTGCCCATTATAATGCAGCGCCGCTCGAGATTATTGAAAAACCTAAAGAATTCTGAGCGGCACTACAACTGCGCTCGTCACCTTGAGACATAAGATGTCAAGTCTCGTTTGCCCAGTAATTTCACTAGCTTCGGCGCCCTTCAAACCGAAATAATGTAATGCTTACACATTACTGCTTCACGGCAGAAATAGGCCCCGTTGTGGTACCCATAATCTAGGCGGCATCCTGTGCAAAGGAACCTCCCACTGGTAATCGATTAATGTTATTTCTATTGATGTTAGGTTATAAATTTCAAGTTTTTATTTAGAATTACTATGTTCTATTTTTTTTAAGTGTATATATAAATATGTGGAACAGCTGATGGTGACAGTCAAGGTAGATGGCAGGCGACCCAGAGGACGCAGTCCCATGAGATGGTCGGACCAAATACGATCTGCTCTGAACATCAACTTCCAAATATAGAGTTTCGCTTTAACGGCCAAACCTCGAACAATTAAAAAAGGTTTATTGGAATAAAGGTTGTCTATAAACGAATACAGTTTTATCGCCTATTATTTATTTTCGCACGTTCGTGGGTAACAATGGTCTCCGATTTACCTCGAGCTGGTTGGAGCAACAGTTAATTGAATAGCATGCGAGAGTCGTTAATGAAATGTTACTCTATTTTAGGGATGCGTAACGAAACGGAACCCTTTTGATTATACTCGTATATCTCTACATGTAGAAAGGTGCCGTAAATAGTTATTTATGCAACTGTTGTGTAATAAGGGGTTTTAAAACACGAATGTGGGTTTATGATACTAAGATGATAATGGTATCACATGAGTGTTTTAATACCTAATTATCAACAGTTGCATACAAGACTTTATCTACACCCATAATATGAATCCTCTATAAAAGATTCTGAAATAGTTAACTTACTGCTAACATTAAAAAAAGCCAGCCCTAGTAACCATAATATCATCCAAAGGAGTATTATTATGAAAACGGATGATATAATGTTGTACTGAAATTCATTACAACACTCGTTTGGATGATGTAATGATTACTAGGACATTGGGTGTTGTAATGTTGGCAATATGCTTACTGTTTTAAAATCTTTAATAGAGGATTTAAAGAATGGGTGTAGATAAAATGATAAAACAATATAACAAGATACTCATTAGTCACTGGCTGTATATAA
Source organism: Leptidea juvernica (assembly GCA_949711755.1). Lineage (NCBI taxonomy): Eukaryota > Metazoa > Arthropoda > Insecta > Lepidoptera > Pieridae > Leptidea > Leptidea juvernica. The sequence goes on along the minus strand of CATIXQ010000029.1, from coordinate 4,844,021 downwards.
TATTGTCACTGGTCTTGATAGGCAATAGGCAGAATGAGATTGAATCTATCAAAGATTTTCCTGCGAATGTTAAAAAACATCAAAGGACCTAGCCTCTGCAAAGCAGGGTATGCTACCGCAGAGGGTAGGGCACAAGACTTTCTGTAACTATATATTCGCCGATGCTGGAGTCCCTGACTACTACGCCGATTAAAAGTTAAGCGGGGTTCTGGGAAACCGTCCATTATTCTAAGATGATTAAAGTCATCGCTCAGGCACAGCTCAGTCATGCCCTGACATTGTTTTTACAATCACTGGCTAAGGTTACATACACCTAACGCTTCTACACATACATATTTCAATTATTTTTATTATATTAAATTATTTGGACTGTATGTAAACATGTTTTATATGGGCCCCTGACCTGCAATAAAATGTTTTTTTTTATTTATAACAAGGTTTTTTAAATGATACCACAGATTGGAAATGGAGCGACCGCCGTCAGGGTATTTAAATTATTTTGATTTGCCTTATTCTTCTCAGGTCTGACGCTTTAATTTTCGAATGGTGGTATTTTTTGACTTTCAATAAGTGACTTCATATCCTAATTTGAATATTTTTTGAAATTGTATTTCACATCATTGCGCTGTTTTGTAAGTACTCTTACTATCACTTACACAAACAAAAATATCAAAAAAGACAAATCAGAGGGTCACATATTTTAAGGTTATTACAACGGTTAAAATCCAAAGAGAAAAGAGTCTAGAGTTAATTTTTTCATTCAAGCAAGAAATTTGTCAAATCTCGACATGTTATTTTGCAGGTACAGATTACACAACAAGCTAACAAGGAGATCCTGGGCTCTGTGAACGGCTAAATAACTTGGTGTTACGTACACACGTCGCTTCATTGTGTGCCTTCTATTGCATCTTTCACGGAGAGAGTTCCGAAGAGCTGTTTCACCTGATTCCTGCCGCCGAATTCCACCTTCGCACGACACTCCACGAATTAGGAAATCATCCCCACAGTGCACTTTTCAATGAACTTTCTTCCCCGTACCACGAAGCTGTGAAATGAGCTTCCTCGTGCGGTGTTTCACGGATGATGAGACATGGATGGAAAAATAGCGAGTACACTTGTTTAAAGGCCCGGCAAATTGCGATTCCTCTGGTATTGCAAAAGAATGTGGGCGGCGGTGATCACTTTCGTTTGTCCTCTCTTAAAAATTCTTCTATAAAAAAAAAGTAATAATAATAACCTAACCTTACTTTCAGTTGGCCGTGTTCTAATAATAATGATAATATCTTCAAAATAGCAAACGTACCACAGATTATATAGCGCAAACTAAATTATGCACGCCTATTGTCAAAGAAAACAGATTAAAAAACGCACCCGAAAACCATAAAGTCTTACAGATTAAAAATGAACTTGCGAATTAAATGCACACTTGAGAAAACAAGGTCTGTCTACAACGCACAATGGGATCAATAAAATATTCGCGCAAGCCCAACAATACCATAATCCCTGAGAGATAAACAAGTTTTTATATACTACGAAACGGTGTACTTCGTTTTAGGGTACTGTAAAGAAAACCAATCTATAAAGTAGATGGAATCAAAGTCAAAAAATACTTTATTGACATAAAATCAACAGAATACTCTTCAATGTGAAGCACTAAAAATACAATTTAAATACATGCTAATTTTATGCATATGCACAAAATTTTATGCATATATATTTTAAAAATAATGCAATCTAGTAAATTATTACAAGGTTGAGCCATAAAATTTATAAAAAGTAACAACTTTAATAACTAATCAATTCCATTTTGTAATATCGTTTACGTAATCATTAATATTAATAAGCCTTCGGTTTGAGTCTGCGTGTAATAAATGATTTAAATTAATTTATTGATAATTCCGTTACCCTTTTGGTTAATTTATTATAAAATTTAATACCATTGCATTCAAAAGAATTGTTTATCTTACAGAGCCCAGTAGGGGGCACTAATAGCTAGAATTTCCGATCTAGAATCCATAATAGTTTCTTCCTGAAATCCGTATAGAAAACGCTTAGTATCTGTCACATTCATACCACTACATTGTATAAAACAAAATCGCTTCCACCTGTCTGTCCCTGTGTATGCTTAGATCTTTAAAAGTACGCAATGAATTTTGATGCGGGTTTTTTTAATAGATAGAGTCATTCAATAGAAAGGTTAACATGTATAATGCATGCATAAAATAGTCGAGAAACACTGTTAAATTTTAAAGTGATATGATGTCGTTAATAAACATATTTTTTGCGCTTACATTGCAAACGCTGGCTGAACCCTACGAGATAGATGAAAATAATGTACTACAGTATTGTACACCTTAAAAATGTCTACAAAAAAGTCGCCAATGGTATATGTCTATCTCTTAGGTATAACCCACAATAACCAGTTTTATCCTTTACTTTTTACGAGAAATAATGGCTTATTTACGAAGCGATTTTAAGCAATCCTTATCCAATAATATACCTTAAATACATTGTGCATTTAATATAGATCAATGTGACCGTTTAATTTATATTACCATGTAATTTAAATGAATATTTTCGAAGCTATTACAGATTTAAAAAGGCACATAGCGGTTGCGGCGAATAAGCATTAGAAAGAATGTTATCAAGTTTATAAAGTATATTGCAGTCTACGAAACCTATTTTTGTATGTTATTGTCGTTTATTGTTGAAGATATAAATAGCGGGATCACTCGGAAATAACATTATATTTATTTCATTTCTACTATTAACTTTTAACAGGACGAAGTCTTTCCGGGCAGCTAGTAAATACTTAAATACTTGGAGCGCTGCCCTGAGAGAGTAGAATATATTCCTTACTAGTATTGATTAATGCAGGGGTGAAAAATTTTCGCTTTGCGTAATAATATATACGAGCTACTAGATTTACTAGCTGACCCAGCAAACGTTGTATTGCCATATAAAGTAATTAAAAAGAATTTTGCCAATGCCATTTTTTGCCATGGCAAGATTGCCATCTTGCAACAATTGCGGATCTGTGGATGGAATAGAATATTATAAAAATCGCGATACAAAAATAGGTGTTGATCGTAGAGGGTTGAAAATTTAGGGTTGTATGTATTTTTTAATATGGTATCATAAAAAAATTGTAATTTATCCAAAAAAATAAAAAATAAACATTAAATTAACCCTTAACATTTAGGGCGATGAAAAAAGGATGTTGTTAGATTCTCAGACCTACCCAATATGCACACAAAATTTCATGAGAATCGGCCAATCGGAGGAGTTTAACTCAAACACAGCGACATGAGAATTGTATATATTAGATATTGTACGGAACCTTCTGCATAAGTTCAAATCGCACACGCCCGGTTTTCATAGACCCCAATTTGTCTATAAATTTATTGTTCGGACATGTTTTATTATGTGTTATGATAGCTGTTTGGATTAGCCATTATTCGCTGCCTTTTGTATTTAAAAAGTATAAAGATTTTTGTATTGATGCCTTTTTTGTAGGCGTGTTGGGATTTTGTGGGTCGTAATAATGATTTGTGAAAATGTTTTATGGCCACTAATATTGCCATATTTTTAATATTTTTGCCCTGTGATTATTGTTTAATATCCAATTTTTTCGTGTAATGGCACGTTAAGTGTCAGGGTTGTCAACTTGTGGTTGTTATTCAAATATAATTTGATTGTGTTTTTATAATTAAGCGTTAGAGTTTTTAACCGACTTTAAAAAGTAAAAGGTTCTCAATTTGATTGTTTTTTATTTTATGTATGTACCGATTACGCTGAGATATATAATCCGATTTACTTGATTCTACTCGGAATAGTTTGGTTCCATAAAAATTCAACATAGTTTTGGCGCTACTCGCCTTTTCATTTTATGAACATTTTTCATAACTATATTTGTTAACGTGGAATAGATTATCTAAGTATTATCTGTGTTCTAATTATATACTTTATTAGCTTAGTCAATTTAACGTCTCACGTCTTTTCTTTAGATTATTTTTTAAATAGCTGAAGAATCGGTCAAACAGATCTAGAGTTAGAACAGCGATATATATTGAAAATGTATATTTTCTGTTAATCTATTGATCTTAAAATAAATTTGATTTAAGTTTATAAGTTTTGTTTTGTTCTCAGTTTTATCTAACATTGATAATGGGTCATATTTTTAAACGTGTATCTTATTCTCTCGGGTGAAATCATGTTACGGAATTATTAATTTGTTACTCTCAGCTGATTAAGCTGAAATTCTATTATTATATTTGCTAAGTTTTCGTGATAAAATGCCAAGAAACACCATGAAGAAATTCATTAAATGTGTGGACTATAATAGCTTTATGTAACTCAAACCTAAATTCCGACTCAGTTTATCAGATAAGATCAGTTTATCAGACTTATAATATCCCTACAAAAAAAAATTGAAATTTGCCTGAAAATTTCATTCAAATCGATCCAGCCGTTTTATTGTCTACCAAAAAACACATACATTGGTCTTTTTTTAACATGCAATTGATAATACATTGCAACCACCCAGAAAATACAAATCCAATAAAAAATATAACTATTAAATATTAAAAATTTGAGACGTTGGTATCTATGTGATTACTGGAGCGGACTGTGGTGGCGATTAAAGTCCAATTAATAAAAAAATATGTAACAAATACAGCTAAGTTACCTTTGTCACCGTATAGAGAGTTCTAGAAACAAATTAAAATTAACTATATCAGAATATGTTATGCGGAGCGTGTGTAACCCACGGTGTAACCTCACCGTGTCATGTCGTTGACATTATTATGTTTACACGGTAATATTCCGTGCGGTACACACTCGCGACATATTTCACGAGGTAATTAATGTGGAACTAGTATTTAAGGCCGACTCCACACTTTCGTTTTTGCGATTGCATTTTCCGATTCTTCGCTGCATTCGGGCTTCCGTACGCATACGTGCGTAATATAAAATATTTTAATAAAATATCATTGAATTACGCATTATTTTCCGGAAATCCATAATTTTCACACTATATGCAGAATGCAACACGGCCTAAAGGGCTTAAATGCTGTTCCACCAAAGAATCGGTGGTAATCTCCTTTTTTGAAATGAAAATAAGAGACAAGACAAGCAGGACGATCAGATGCTGGTAATTGATACGCCCTGCCCATTACCATGCAGTGCCCCTCGGGATTCGTGAAAAACCCATAAATTCTTAGCTGCGTCACCTTGAGGCGTAAGATGCTTGTGCCTCTCAGTGCCCAAGAGAAGGTCGCCTTCAATGAAGGCTTAGAGGCCCGACGCCAACCTCAGGTGCTGTTTAGTGGGTAGGCACTTAGGTTTTACGTGAGTCCCACATACGCAGACACCCCCGTCATTATCCCTGAGGGTAGTACTTTCCCTTTGTCTGGGCGCAAAAAAATGATAATAAAGAAGCTTATAATATAAATAATCATTAATCATTAATTTATACCCGAACCTCCAACATGGCGGCCCTGCCAGTCGTCGGCGCTGTGCAGATGGTTTAGAAAGTGTGCAGAAATAACTCATATAATTAAGCTAATATAAATAAATTTTTCTTAATATTATCACAAAATAATAATGAAAATATAAAATATCAAAATTAAACACTATAAAAAGTGTTTGCTAGCGTTTGCTGGGCTGCTGTTGAGAAAAGCGATTTACATACTGATATATATTTTTATTGATTGTAAGATATGCTTTATTGTTCTTGAATATGTACATTAATATTTTGTGTATGTACATTATAAGTATCATTATTTAATCCTATGAAAGTAACAATTCGTAAGAGTGAGAGGGGAGGAGCCTGTCTACCGCGAACGTATGCGAGTGAGAAAGGGAAGCCAGATAGACTGGTGCCGTAACGCGTTACGTAACGAAGCCCCCATAAGAAAGTATCACTTCAACATAGTTATTTTGATAAAAGTTGAGGAGATACGGCGTTCATTTGTAACTCCAAATTCTGAACAACACAATGATTGCACTCGTCATCTTGAGACATAAGATGCTACTAATTCACAGTAAAAGGCTACACATATTAACCGAGACGAGCGAGAGGTCGCGTGTTCGAGACCCACAACGTTCATAAATTTTATTTTCAAATTTTATTTGTGTAATTAATCACAGAGTAAGGGTTATCACTTTAAAAAATATCAAATTGTTTAGTAATAGGCTAATCAACAAGTTCAAAAACGTGTTAATTCTTGGTAAAGATCAGACAAAACAAATCAATATTGATCATGAAATATCGGGCTGACAAGTCGACTATACGTTAGTATATTCTAAGACTGAGATCTATAGAACGTAGGTACTCAGACTTTACTTTTTTTTAATGAAAATAAGGGACGAGACGAGCAAGGCGTTCAGCTAAGTTAAGTTAATTGATACGCATTGCCCATTACAATGCAGTGCCGCTCAGGATTCTAGAAACACCCCAAAAAATTCTGAGCGGCACTACAACTGCGCTCGTCAACTTGAGACAAGATGTTATGTCTCATTTGCCCAGTAATTTCACTAGCTACGGTGCCCTTCAGAGCGAAACACAGTAATGCTTACACATTACCGCTTCACGGCAGAAATAGGCACCGTTGTAGTACCCATAATCTAGCCGGCATCCTATGCAAAGGAGCCTCCCACTGGTGATACTTACCTAAGTGTAAGCTTAGCATAGCTGAAACTATGCTGAGCTTAATCTAAGACAGATCAGTGAAAAAGTCAAGTTCGCGTTTTATCACAAATACAAATTCAAATATTTTTATTCAAAATAGGATGTGACAGCACTTATTGAAAATCAAAAACTACCACCCATTCCAAAATGAATGCCTCAGACCTGAGAAGAATGGGCGCAACAAACTCAGCGGGCTTTTTTTTTTTCATCTAATAAATAATGTTTACAAAGTAATATTTTACAATTAAACTTATTATGTAATAGCCTGATTTCATTAAGAAAGTCATTTATGTTATAGTATCCTTTACCACACAAACGTCTTTTAACAATTCTTTTGAATAACGTTATACTTTTGTTTTGAACATTTTCTGGGATCTTGCTGTAAAAGCATTTACATCGCCCCACAAAAGTGTTACTAACTCAAATTAGCCGAGTAGTAGGCATCATAAGTTTATGTCTGTTCCTGGTGTTAACATTATGGTTATGATAGTTTCTGGCAAATTCACTTATGTGCCTATGAACATACATTACATTATCAAGAATGTATTGAGAAGCAACAGTCAAGATGTTAAATTCTTTGAATTTTGCTCTCAATGATTCTTTAGGACCTAGGTTATAAATAGCGCGAATAGCCCTCTTCTGCAGCACAAATATTGTATAAATATCGGCAGCGTTGCCCCATAGCAATATACCATAGGACATAATACTATCGAAATAACTAAAGTATACTAGTCGCGCCCTATCTATGTCAGTTAATTGTCTTATCTTTTTAACCGCGTATGCTGCAGAACTAAGTCTGTTCGCCAATCCTTCAATATCGGGGCCCCATTGTAATTTGGAATCTAGAGCTATGCCAAGAAATACAGCAGATTCCACCGGTTCTATCACCTCTCCATTTAACAAAACATTTGCATTTACATTTTTGACATTTGGTATTTTGGAATTTAATTTTCTTGCTATTTAACAATAGGTTATTAGCGCTAAACCAGTACACGATGTCAGATAGAATATCGTTCACTTCGTCATACATAGCTTGGTTTCTTTTCATTTTGAAAATCAGTGAAGTGTCGTCCGCAAACAATACTACCTTATGTTTTTTCTCTATAAGATTAGGAAGATCATTTATATAGATAAGGAAGAGGAACGGTCCAAGAATGGACCCTTGTGGTACCCCCATACTGAGAGGAGTCCCAGGAGATCTCCTGCCATTCACGTCGACCCTCTGAATTCTATTGTTCAGATATGAAGTCAGAAGATCGAGCGCAGTTCCTTTTATGCCATAGTGGTATAGCTTCCTGACCAGCGTTGAATGTTGAACACAATCAAAAGCCTTAGATAAATCACAGAAAATGCCAAGTGCATTCTGCGATTCCTCCCAGGCATCAAAAATATTCTTGATTAGCTCAACACCTGCATACGTTGTTGAACGTTCCCTAGTAAAGCCAAATTGATTCAAATGAAGTAACTTATGAGAGTTAAAGTAAGTAAGCATTTGGCTTAAAATTTTTTTTTCAAAATTTTTACTAAGGGTTTATTTAAGTAAAAAGATTTACTTAAGTAAAGTGTGAGCAAACTCTAAGTACGTTCTATAGATGTCAGCCTCAGTCTATGGTTATTACACAGTTGGCCTAATTTTCTATTGCGGTTTATCAAATACAGCTTAATCCAGAGGCAGGCAGATAGACTAATAGAGGAAAATACTACAAAGTAGCCAAAATTGTCGCTTAACATCGATAATAATTATAAAGTTCAAATAATTCAGAAAAAACATTAATTCAAAGCTGGTCCGTTAATAGACACCTCAATTCAATTGGCTCGTTTAAATTCAGAACGCGTTTGTGGTTGGTTCCACGGTTTACTGTTTTCAAATTACGAGAGCGTGGAGCTTGCAGTGTATTATTGTCCAAAGGATATATTTATTTTTCAGTTGAAGTTTTAAGCTGTAATGGTGACATTGAAGAGACCGAGAGAGAGTTTATTTAGTCGTAGTAACCAATACACAGTCAAATATATATTTTTTTAATGAAAATTAGGGACGAGACGAGCAGGACGTTCAGCTGATAGTAATTGATACGCCATGTCCATTGCAGTGCCGCTAATTATTCTCTAAAACCCAAAAAGTCGGAGCGGCATAACAATTGCGCTCGTCACCATGAGACATAAGATGTTAAGTCTCGCTTGCCCAGTAATAACACAAGCTTCAGCGCCCTTCATACCGAAACACAATAACGTTTACACATACTGCTTCACGGCAGAAATAGACAACGTTGTGGTACCCATAATCTAGCCGGTATCCTGTGTAATGGATCCTCCCACTGGTTATTAATATTTATTCAAACAAAACAAATCTTATAACTTTATTTACAATGCTATTAAGATTACATTAAAATAAAACTATCATTAGGGTCATTGATGTCAACTGTTATATCTTCTTAATATATATAAATTACGTGACACATTGTTTGTCCGCGATGGACTCCTTAACTAATGAACGGATTTTAATGGGGATTACTTCACGGAGTGCAGTTTGGTCCAACTTGAGAGATAGGATAGTTTTTATTTCGATTAGGGATCCATAATTATTTTATTTTCAATATTTGTTTTGTATGGACATATTTTCTATGAGAGAATTCTGTGACGCACGGTTTGACAGTTCCACTGTGAAACAATTTCATTATAACAACAGGAAGCACTTTTTACGAAACAATTCTTGATGTTTTGAAACATTATTGGCAAATTCCTATACTTAAATTGTATTTTTTTTTATCTACAGAACAACGTCTGTCGGGTCAGTTAGTAGCTTATATATTTGACAGATATTGTTAAAAGTAGAGTCGTTTTGAAAATTTCTTAAAAATCACCCCACCTTTTGTTACAATAAGATAGATACATTTTTTTGATTGGTCACACTATTCCTAATTTAATCTTATTTAAAATTGTTTCGTTCTTTTTAGTTTGTTGTCTATTCTTACAACAACAATTTTTATTTAATTTTCACATTAATTTTATTTTTTAATTCACCTACTCATTAAGCTCCTTTGCACAGAATGCCGGCTAGATTATGGGTACCACAACGGCGCCTATTTCTGCCGTGAAGCAGTAATGTGTAAACATTACTGTGTTTCGGTCTGAAGGGCACAATGGTACGATGCAATGGTAGTGCCGCTCAGAATTATTGGGTTTTTCAAAAATCCTGAGCGGCACTGCATTGTAATGGGCAAGGCGTATCAATTACCATCATCGTCCTGCTCGTCTCGTCCCTTAATATTCATAAAAAAGCCATACATAACACTTGACACTTTATCTCAATTAAGCTTAACTTAAAAAAGCGTATAACAACTTTTGACACTCATTTAATTCATTTATATTGGAACAAAGTTGATCCCGTTAAAATAATATAAAAGAAACTAATATATAAAGTATTTTGCAATACTTGTAGTATTAAAAAATTTAAGCTCAATTGCAAAAAAATAAAAGTTTTCTAGAAAACGAATCTTTATACTATTCACGTCCGTACCACATTAACATGTCATCGGCGCCATATTGCAAAATTCAAATTTGGAACGGCTCCGCCAACGGTTACCGAACACATTCAAATGCGACCTTACGATATTCGATTTAACAGTTACTCTATCGTTTTACGAATGCTATACTGAATCGACTGGTGAATCGTTTGGATTCGATTATGGATTCAAATATTGAGGGTGTTCCATTGATTTTTTTTATTGAGCATTTAGATTGGAGGGCAAAGGTCTTATTAATACTTTTTTTATTATTTCGGCTCGGCTCTGTGGATCCGTAAATCCATTGGTTTTCTTCATCACTCGAAATTTATATTTTGATTATAGTGTTATCATTTTAGCTGTTGCTGGCTACATAATATCATTATTTTGCAAGGCTGGTTGTATTTATTCTTATGAGGTATATAAATATTGGCTAGCAGGGACAAATCATAAATAAATTCCGACTGGCCAATGAATCACTGTTCACAAATTCATCCAAGGTGAAGTACGGATTGTATTTTTCAGAGTCACAGGCATCGCATGGAGTCGATGAACTGCAGTCTTCATGACAGCAGCATCATCTGTTTCTGGTCTTTTATTCCTAAACCGGCTCTCGGATTCAAAAATTATTGTAATTTTAAATGTTACCTTATTTACTTTTACATCCGGCTCGAAGGACCAATGTGTGGATTATTCTACTATAGTGAACTGTTTTTTATTATGTTTCCTAATAGATTTGAAAAGGTATAATGCGGTGGTAAATTACCTGTATTTTTTATATATTAATCGAAGAGACTAGTGAATATTTTAAAGCGTGTGCAACTAGAAAAATCTTAAAATCTAGTGAGGTGTCTAGCACTAATAGATATGAAATGATATAATACGATGGGAAATTACCTGAATACTTTATATATTAATCCAAGAGACTAATTAAACTATTTGGAGCGTGTGCAACTAGAAATAATCTTAAAATCTATTGAGGTGTTGTGTTAACAAGAAAAGAGAATCTAGCATACCTATGAAAGAATTCTATCCACGAGTCCTCTTTTTTTTAAATATGTAAATCACCAATGAGATGGCTTGTTATATGTATAATAATTGATTTTATACTGTCTAATTACTTACAGGTAAAGTGAGGTAATACATTTATATTTTTTTATTTTTTATTTTATTTTCATAGGGTGGCTAACAGCCGTCAATACAAAAACATATATCTACATGTTTATATATAGGTCACTTAAAAGCCTCCACAAATAGGTATTAAATAGTATTTTTTTTTTACGTTTTTACAAATGCTTAAACTAATTAAAGGCATTACTATGTACTAGTTAACTACGCTTTTTTGCAATTTAAATTGACTTAAAGTATACATATATTATGTTGTCATTGTATTAGTTTTCTGTGACTTGCAAATAATCTTGTATAATATGTTTCTTAACACTACCTAAACTGGAACAAAAAAGATCTATTTCGGATGATTTTAGTTTGTTAAAATTATACGAAGTACGTGGTATAAAGGAGTGTGATCTATAGTTTGTGCGCATGAGTGGAATATGGAGGAGATTCTTTTTTCTAGAATGTTGGTACGGTATATTGAGGTTTATTTTAGATAACAAGGTTGGACTGTCAATCTTACCCTGAGCAATTTTCATAATAGTCGTAATATCAGCCATGGATCTACGGAGTGTTAATGGTAGGAGATGAAATCGAGTACACCGAGTTTTGTAATCTGTTTTGGGAATTCTGAACTTATAATTTAAAAATCTCGTAAATTTTTTCTGTATTTGTTCAATTCTTTTACTATGTATCATATATACCGGATTCCAGATTTGACTAGCATACTCTAAATGACTACGAACATAAGCGCAAAAAATAATTTTTAATGTTTTCATTCTCTTGAAGCAGTTCGCTGAACGTATTATAAACCCAAGTGCTTGTGATCCCTTATTTGCAATATTGTCGATGTGACATTCGTAAGTTAGCTTGCAGTCAAGAGCTACACCTAGATCTGTGACACAATCGACCCGCAATAGAAATTGATTATTTATAGTATAATTAAATTTGATGATTAGCTTTTTACGGGAAAAACTTATAAAAAGACATTTAGGTATATTAAGCCAAAGCTTATTATTACTACAATATGTTGCTAGTCTATTGAGATCTTCCTGAAGGAGATCAACGTCATAGATATCGTTGATAGGCCGAAATATCTTCATGTCGTCAGCGAAAAGTAAATAATTGGAATGATGAAAGCATGTATCGATGTCATTTATGAAACAGATAAATAATAAAGGACCTAGAAGTGAAGAATAATTTGCCAAATGCATTATAATTACTATTAAATTGTCTAAGTCCACACAGACTAAGTGTATCTACGAAGTGCAAAATGTGGGACGTGGTTGGTGCAATTGGATTTAAGTACGTTTCGCATGGAACCCACGATATGGAGCTCATGTTAAAATCTCCCATAATAATAAACTTGTCAAGCGGATTGTTATTAATCAAAGATGTTAGTTTACATAGAAAATTGTTAAGCTGAGCAGCAAAATTATTCCCAAGGTTCTGTTCGCAAAGATAGAGAGTACATATGTGTATTTTAAATGTTGTTCTCGGATATATAGAATAATCCCCTCTCCTCTAGAATGTTCAAGCTGTCATATGAACCAAGTACTATTCTTAAATCTCTAGCCAAGAATGTTTTATTTTATTCCAAACTAGCCAGTACGCCAAAATGACAATTTCATGCTTAAGACCGTTGGGTCTTATTATAGGTTCTATAATTAATTGCAATTATTTGTTCTTTTGCCACGACAGCTTACTTGATACCTTATTGAATTACTTCTAGAATGTTTGAAATCTATGAAAAAAGAGCTCTTCGAGCTTAAAGAGTTAGCTGTTCTATGTTGTTGAGCTCAAAAGTCTGATAAAAGTTAAATAAAACCCCATTTTATAAATTTTTAAACCGCAATTACTTTTCAATAAATAAACCGATATTCACTTTTTTCTTAGTTTTTCCATATTTCTTAAAATCTACCGGTCCGAATTGTAATATAATCTAAGTTTGGTCAAGCCCTTTACAAGAAAACTTTCTATAATTTATACGTCTAGATAGAGTCTCTTGCTGTTAGACAACCGATAAAAACATGCTAGTTTTAATACTTTAGTGTGCGTGACAAGCTACGTCTTACACTTGCGATTTGTATGACACTTTGTGTAAGTGTGTGCTCAAAATAGAGATTAACTTGAAACACAATTTTTTTTCGACGTTTTCACAGTTGTGAAGTCTACCTAGACGTAAATGATCTGAGATAAAAATTAAAATAAAATACATATAATATTAATTACATTAACATTAATTGGGTATGTTAATAAAAGGCTATTAGCATTATTATGTTTGTTAATGTATTAGGATAGCTGTAGGATTTGAATTGCCCATCGTTGCCAATTAGAAAATTAATTAAAATAATAATTCTATATCAAAAGAAAACACAATGGAAGAGCCAGCACTAAACATTAATAGAGAAATATCAAGATATCAATAATAAAATAATAAAGCGACTTTCATCCCACGAAAATGCTAAGAAAAGGACATATTAATTTCGCCGTGGACCCCCGCATCGTCGTCTTTTTCTAACGCGTGCAAATAGCGTATTTCTATCTCATGCCCACCCCCGTTTAAGTGTTCGTCCAGATGTTGCCAGTTTTATTGAAAAAGTAGACGCCATATTGTTACTTTCTGACAGTAAATTAAGATGTAGGAATGGATACAGTAATCGTTATTATCAATCGTTATTATATTTCGTTAATTGCTTTCAGATTTTTATTAAAACCTTTTTGTAAAGAGTATCACTAAATGGCGAAGTTAATATATTTATTTAAAACTGAAAATATTTTCAATATTGATAATGTCACTCACTGACTACTACTGTAAAAAAATAAGGACTCCGTGTCACCTTACATAACAGTGTAGCACCAAAACAAGCCGATTAACGTGTAAATACATAGCCCCACGCACACACTTACACTACTACAGGCCGATAGGCGGCCATTATGAGAATTGTCATAGTCTGTGACAGATCAGTTTGAATCTGAATAAAATATTTTAAAAATACCGTCGTGCGTTGTGAAAAAGTGTAAAAACGATAGTATATAAGTATTTGTAGCCATATATGATTATTTAAGGGAGAAAAAATTGTGTAACTAGTATCCCCCGTAACCGCACACACACTAGCATAACGGTGCTTCACTTGCAAATATCACGACACGGAGTCCTACTTTTTTTACTCGTCCGTGAAGGTCACTATAAGATATTGTAAGGTTACCTAATTACGTTATAACTTAATACAGAAGGACCCTTAAGTAGGGACTAAGTAAACTGACTGCGTATTACATGGATCTCACAACTATTTACCTACAGTAGAAGAACTGAGTTGCGGGATTTGGTTTTACAAGTATGTTTTTGATTGTATAAATTATATTCAAATAGGGAAGTCGAATGTCAAATTTATATTTAAACGTCATTGTTTTCTGTTGCGTCGGTAAGTTTTTATAAGTGGTGAAATTGATAAAAGCTGGGTAATTGATACGCCCTGCCCATTACAATGCAGTGCCGCTCAGGATCCTTGAAAAACCCCAAAAATTCCGAGTGTCACTACAACTGCACTCGTCACCTTGAGACATAAGATTTTATGTCTCATTTGCTAATAATAATTTCACTAGCTACTTTGCCGTTCAGACTGAGACACAGTAATGCTTCCACATTACTGCTTCATGGCAGAAATAGGCGTCGTTGTGGTACCCTAATCTAGACGGGATCCTGTGCAAAGGAGGCTCCTTTGGTTAGGTTAAGTTAGATAATCCCTTTCCAAATAAAAACAATCTATATATTTTGTTTGGCTGTTTCAAGACGTATTGATAGATAGTTAAAGTATTGTTTACATATATTTTTAAATAACCCTGTATTACTTCATGTAAATAGTAATAGGTACATGGATGTTATACAGGCTGTTGAATAATTACTCAAATGTTTTATACGCAATCGATAGATTTGTCTTCAGACACTGTGGTATTTGAAACGAGAAGATTTATTAAGTCTGTCTTCGTTCAATATACAGTTATTAAAGTTTCAAGAAAGAACGATTACTACTCCGTGGTAGCTTCTTCTTGTCAAAGCATATTGTAAACGCAGACTAGTAAAATAATAAGGACGCCATGTCACCTTACATAACAGTGTAGCAGCAAAACAAGCCGATTAACGTGTAAATACATAGCCCCACGCACACACTTACACTAATACAAGCCGATAGGCGGCCATTATGAGAATTGTCATAGTC
Organism: Leptidea juvernica; assembly: GCA_949711755.1. Classification (NCBI taxonomy): domain Eukaryota; kingdom Metazoa; phylum Arthropoda; class Insecta; order Lepidoptera; family Pieridae; genus Leptidea; species Leptidea juvernica. The sequence continues at coordinate 4,828,494 of CATIXQ010000029.1, read as the reverse complement.
TGTGACAGATCAGTTTGCGTCTCAAAAAAATATTTAAAAATGCCGTAGCGCGTTGTTGAAACGTGTAAAAACGTGTGCCCGTCACCTTGAGACAAAAGATGTCAAGTCTCATCACGTCAGTGGCAAAAATATAAGAATTTAAGAATGAAAATTTGTGTTATCTGGTATCCCCCGTAACTGCACACACTAGCGAAATGTTGCTTCACTTTTTAATATCATGGCGCGGAGTCCTTCTTTTTTTATTCGTCTGTAATTGTAAACGGATATTATGTGAGTAACTACTCCCCTCTACCAATAATTTACAGTTCTCACTAAGCGTGACGATTTCTTTGGTTCCTTGGCGATCGAATGTTGTAATTAAACTTTGGATGTAGATCCCAGTAGCCACAACAATAAAATGTACTACTGATATTTTGTAATAGTAAATTTTCTAGATTACGTTAAATTTAAAGAGGCATTCACATTTAAAAAAACGTGTGTTTGTACTTATGTATCCACGCAAGAAGTAATACTTCTTTGGCGTAACAAAGCAAAAATCCTTAAAATTATTTATTGCTCCTGCTATTCTACGTTTTTAGAAAGAATACTATGTAAAAATCTTGCGAAGATGTCTTTGACAATAATTAATTACTAATAACGAATACGGCTGTATGGGCTTGAACCCTTTGCCTGTCCTAATGGTGGACGAAGAAAAAAAAATAACGAATGTCGCAACTAGAATTAGATTAATTAATTCGATTTTATAAAAATACGCAATTATTTTTATACTTTTTAGTGCATATTATATCTATTGCTTTGGAATAGTGTTTTTGAAGTCGGTTGTATTTTTGTTATTTTTTTTTTAGGAAATTTGAGGTACACTAACTAACAATTTGTCTATATGTATATATATGCTAAATTTTTAAATGCAGCAATGACCGTAAGCGCTTTGCAATTTGATTGCAGACAGTTAGAAATTCTGCCACAGATCGCACCGTTACTGTAAGTCGTTAAGGAGTCCCTGAGTCATTGATCATCATATTCGACTAAAAACAATTACTTGACCATAACTATGTTATGGTAGATGACTTAAATATCCGGATAGCATAAAAAAGATTCGGCCGAGAATCGTTAATTTGCTCCTAAGAATTGAAGAGTTCCGTTACTTTGTCATGGATTCCGTAATCAGATCAGACCCTAACCAAACTCTCACCAAAATATCTTTGAAGTATATCCTTTCCAATAAAAAAAGAATCATCGAAATAGTTTAGCGCGATATTGAGTTATTCGTAAATTTATCATCCACTTTGCTCTACGTATGTATAGCAAATTTAAGACTTTTTGGTTTTCTCATGGATACCATTGTCAGATCTGGACCAAACTACAATGGGACCACACGGGAAGCTTTCAGATAAAAAAAGAATTATAAAAATCGGTTCACCCAGTCGAAAGTGTTGAGGTAACAAACATAAAAAAAATACCGACGAATTGAGAACCTCCTCCTTTTTTGAAGTCGGTTAAAAACCAAGATAAAATACAAGCGTTTAAAAGTAAATCCTTCAAAAAGTTTTCAATTTAAATTCTTCAAAAGTATAGATTTAGTAAAACGTATTACCTAAGTTGATAAGTGAAGCTAAGTTTGTTTTTAAGTTAATATACTTGAAATGTACTTAAGGTATGTCATCAAAACGATACAGCATACTTGTAAGATTAGAATAATTACTGATAATATTAGACAGCAATATGCAACACGTATGTGCCTATCCCCTAGGTGGGGTTGTGACTACGCCAGTGTGAATGCAGTCATTGTCGAATAAAATATCATTGTAACCTTTTTCTCAGCTGTAAATCAAGAAATTTCAGTAAAGTTGCATTCTAATTGCTATCTTTTACATAAAAATACATATAACGCTTAAAGCTCTTTATCAAATTCCTGCTTAAATATAAATAAATATGTAATTGTAAAATCCTTACCGTTAACACTTCTTTTCGCCGGATCATCCTCACCCAATATTGCACTGACACTAAATTTTAACAAAGGTTTTTTCTGTTCATTATTATAATCATCACATCTCCGCACCATATCTTCTGTGTTCTTCTCCCGCTCTTCATCGCCAGAATTGTCCTGATAACTGTGCAGATTAAATCTTTTTTCTAATTCCTCAAGACGACGAATCCCTGTTTTCTTGCAAGAAAACGGTGGGCAGTCTGCACCACAGGGACATCTTCGTGCTAACGATGGTACATTCAGAATTTCTTTTTCCCGCTCTTCGTTTCTGTAGTAATCGTTATTATAAAAACCAGCTTCAGTTTTTATGTAACCATCCTCTTCGTCTCTACTTTTAGAATCCTCGTCGTCTTTATCTATTGACTCATCATTACGTATATCATCTTCGTTTTCTGCCATTTTCGTTTCATCTACTTCCGGTGAATTGTCTCTGGACCTTTCGAAATTCGAACGTTGGAAGACGTAATGTTCCAATTGCTGGTTCAAATACTGGTTATGAATATTTGCCGACTTTTGCTGATACAGAATGTTATCAACCAGAAATGGCGACGTCATATTAAAATTGCTTACGTTAGAATTGTTGTAGCACAAACTTTGTATCGTTTTCAACATATTTTCTTTTATAAACGGGTTTATTTTAAGTCCATGTTTTAAGTTATCTGTTGGGTACATTATATCATTGTTTGAAAACAATTTTTCACTGCACAGTCATTGCGAGAAATACATTCGGATTTCGATTGAGTGTATTCAAAAAACACATGCATCCCCTATGAGCGCTGATCATCGACTGACTTGAAAGGGAGTGGTTCTTGAAGGGGCGGGTTAGGGGTGGCTTTTTAGCCACGCTTTTGTGCAAGCAACCGTTGTAAATTGACCCGTCCCTGGCTCTTCTATCTATGAATGTTAAGGCTTAAGAAAAGAAAACAAGTATAATAATAGGGATCAAATAAAATGGTTGGTAAGTTAACATCGTGATTTTCATTTTATTGCTGTTGTGTGCGAATTTGGCTTTTACTTAGTAGCAATAAAGACTTTTTTCGTCATTTTGAGAGAAACTTTGAATAAAGATGGACTTAACTTCAATTAATGGTCATTATAGCTATTCCATTGAATTCTGTATGAGAAGTTGAGACCTACTAAAAGATGTATGCATTAAAAAGTCTTGTTGATTATTATTTTTGATAATTTTATTTGATTTATGTTTAAACAAATATAGTAATTTGAATTTATGTGCACGATTACCCACTCTGGGCGATTTCGTTTCTACCTCGAGTAGCACATATTAGGCAGATTTTTTTTGTTATGCAATAAGAGGACAAAAGAGCGTATGAGTCACCTGATCACTCTTGGAACACCAGAGGAATCACATGAGCGTTTCCCATCGACGGGGAAAAAACTCACTCGACAGTGTGGACTCTTCACAAATTTTAGGCCAAAACGTGTAATTACGACTTAACGGGTAACGGTAACCTGTTATTTGTAAGCAGTAGGTACTTCGTCGCTGTTGGAGTTTATTTATTAAACATTTAAATTATCTAAGGCAAAGTTATCTAGTCAAGATCGGTACCTACTTAAACGAGAAACCAAGCTTAGACTTATATTTTCCTGAAATCAAATTGATTCATTAAAAATGCAATTTTTTAATTCTTAAACTAATAATAATTCTTGAAATAAACAAATTCTTTTTAGTCGGTAGAATAGCGATAAAAATGTTAATAATGTAGCAAGTCGCATCAAAAGCAACGTAAATAATGACAAATATAATTCTTCTGAATTCCTATCAGATAAATGTGGTGATTACTTACTATCAACAAAAAATATGTATAATCAATGGAAATAACTATTTTTTAATAAAATAAAATGAAACTGCAGTTGATCCTACATAAAAATATTTAAAAGGTCGCATTTTAATAGCTTCGAAATCATTTGACATTTCTTACGAAACGCTGTGTCAAGACTGCAGCGATAAGCCGAAAAAGCTCTCCGAAGAAACGTTAGAATTTGAAATTATCCCGCCCCCGCGATCCGATTGGTGTAAAGTTACAGCACAGAACGTATTAAGCGACATTTATCCGCCACATGATTTTCAACGTATCTCCAACGCTTTAAGTGTCATTATCGGTGGTTTTATAGTTGGAGAAAAAATAGGGTAATTGTTGATTGTATGAATTTTACGTCTGTGTTTGAAGGTGAATAATGGTAGAAGAAAATTGTATAGAGCTGTTCCATTTTTATTTATCGTGAGGCATGTTTAATGGAGTTTGATAAAATTACATTGCCTATATAATATCTGTTAGGTTTATTTGTTTAATTCCCCGGCAGGGCTTGTCATGCTCACATACATAGTACTGCTTGTGGCGGTGTCGTGGTGCGGGTTGCTACCTACCTAAGATATTATCTTAGGGAAGATTATTAATTATTATAGAACATATGGCTGGCCAATACATGCTTCGCTCGGGTCTCAACAATGGTAGTGACCGAACAAATGGTTAAAAAAGTTGATAAAAATGTTTTGGTAGATCGTGTCTAAGGTACGCCATCTGGATTAATCCGGACAAATCCGGACTTTTAGACTCTAGGCCGGATTTATTCGAGCTCTCTAACTCGTCTGGATTTTAGTTTCAATTACATGGAATATACATAGTTATGAAACTACACGTTAACTAAAAACAAATAAGTCTGTAATCTTTACGAGCAAAGAAATCTAAATGAGATCAACTAAAAAGTTTGGAGTTTTATCGAAATGTCAGGACTTTTCAAATTACTTAATGGTCACCCTAGTCGTATCGTGGTACCTACGTTTTAAAGCTGAAGAAAAAAAATTCGACTGTCAGTGCGCATAGCATTTTACATGAACATGATGAAATATAAACCGCGTGTTCGGAGTACGGACATATCTCTGAGTGAGTGATCTTATTTCCAAGGTTGAAAAATCATTTTTTAAAATGATTCAGAGATTAACTAAATCCTATAAGAATCTTTATAGAAGTCATGGCATAAAATTATATTTTGCTTGAAGTCAAAACTCTTTTACGTAGGTTGGGCGAATTTAGGATTAGGGAAATGCAGAAATCGTGTTACGCTTGGATTCACAAACTTGATATGGCTTTGGTTGTGGCAATAACTAAAGCAGGGGTCACCAATTGGATTCTCTTGGGGTTCGTTTACAGAAATCATAAAACCATCGCAGTCTGCACAATATTACATTGGAAAAAATATATTATTAAACAAATGTAATTATAGAAATAACAAAGATATTTTTTGACATATAAATGAGAAAGAGAACATATTTTGTTGCGAACTGTCTGAAGTATAGAGTAAAATTGGTGGAAGCTCATCATCATCATCAGCCGGAAGACTCCCCCAAAGATCTCCACGGCGATCGGTCCTGCGCTGCCCTCATCCAACGTATTCCGGCGATCTTGACCATATTCTCGATCGTCGGTCCATCTTGCCTACCAACACTGGTGCAAGCTATTAATATTAAATTCTGGAGATTTTAATCAGTCTGTCAAGCTCGAAATTTATTCCTAATAGAATAGAAACACTTTATTAGCAAGAAAAACATACCTTTAATTTACAGTATAAATCTAAAAGTATTAAATTAAATGAAACAAAAATTATTAAAATATAAACCTTTAAAAACCACACCATAAAAAGCATTGTAGAGAAATCTCATTTGTAACAAATATCTTTATTTATTTATTAATAGATTAAACTATTAAATATATGTATTGTACTATTAAATATCTATCCTGTTTTTCTCTTATTCATATTCATTTTTCATACTTATACCTACATATAATCCATTATGCAACCAACGCAGGCACTTCTAAATACTTTTTTTTTTATTTCTCTGATCGTGTGTTATTCATTTTTAATTTTTTTCTTTATTATTGTAAACCCTACTGTTCCTTCCATTAGCTAAACCGTGGTAGACTATAATTGGCTATGTTTTTGTATTTAATTATAAGTGATTATTTTATATTAAACTGTTGTCAAAATAAAAATAAAATAGAATAAACAAAAAAATTAAATGAACCGTGCGGCGCATGATTCCCTGCTCAAAAGAAGCTGACTTCTTGAAGTTCGTCTTCAAAAATTTTGTTAGCTCGTTACTTCGCCCGGCTGTTTTTGGATTGACGTCAGCAAAGATAATGCGGGGGACACATTTTTATTAAAATACGTACTCTGTAGTGCAAATTGCTGTGTCCGTTGTTGCGGTCCGCACAAAATTTGACGGCGGACCGCCAATTTGCGAGCCCTGATCTAAAGCATTACCTAAATGTTGCCATGTTATGTTTTTATATAATAACAATAAGGGATGAGATGAGCAGGACGTTCAGCTGATGGTAATTGACACGCCCTGCCCATTCTTGAAAAAACCCAAAAACTCTGAGCGGTACTACAATCATTGAGCTCGTCACCTTGAGACATAAGATGCTTAGTCTCATTTTGTTCTCACTTTTGCAAATAAGTATTCATTTTTATTGTGGAAAATGAGATTACGAGGCGTGCACTTTTGGATTTTCCAAACTATTAAGAATTTTTGTCTGTTTTTCTATAGGTACGTCCGGGCAAAAGTCAACACTACTGAATAGATTTAATCTAAATATATATATCGGCGCAAATACTACAACACGAATTGAAAACACGTGCACGTGCACCGAGCCTCATAAATACGGCCGCATTTCAATACACGTGGATTAGCACGTGCGCCGGGTCCTATAAATACAGCCGCACGGTCGACACTTGAGTCCGTCATCGACTCGGTCGACACGGCTCACAGTGCTATCTCTCATGTGACGTCACATATACAGAATAGGATCAAGGCCTGCTCCAGGCAGGTTCCGACGATGCAACCGCATCGCCTAAACCTGCCTCCAGAGGTCAGGAACTTACTCACACAGAAGCACAGAGCCACTAGACTTTACGACAGGTATCCGTCGGTCGAGAATAGGCGCCACCTCCGCTACCTACAGCGGGTGGTAAGGGAACGTATCGTGGAACTCCGCGGCGAACGTTGGGACCGCTTGCTCGGCAACCTTAAGCCATCACATGTGGCTTTCTGGAAGCTGCCTCGCGCGTTCAAACAGGAGCCGCCCACTGTCATGCCTCCTTTGGACAGACCGGGACTGCAGCCGGCGCTCGATGACGATGAGAAGGCTGAATGCCTCGCCGATAGTCTCGAGAGTCAGTGCTCTCCGAATGCAGCAGCCGACCCGACACACGTTGACGAAGTTGATCGTGAAGTTGAACGTCGCTCCGCTCTGAGCCCTTCAGGCGATGTAATAAAACCCACCTCTTACGAAGAGGTGAAGCTAATCATTAAGGAGCTTCACTGCAAGAAGGCCGCGGGGCCCGACACTATAAACAATAGGGTTCTTAAAATCCTACCCTCGACTCTTATTACTTTATTGGTTACCATTTTTAATATTCTATTGTCTAATAGCGCGTTCCCCGAACAATGGAAAGATTCCATTGTTATCGGTATCCCAAAACCCAATAAACCTAAAGCTAATCCGAGTAGCTATAGGCCTATTAGCTTAATTAACTCGATCGGGGAACTTTACGAAAGATTAATTCTCACGCGTCTTAATCATTACATCGCGGAGCTCAACCTGATGCCCGACATACAGTTCGGATTCAGAACCGCTCACTCGTGTCCCCAGCAGGCTCACCGACTCACCGAGTACATTCTCATACGGCGTCAATTTCACGCTACCACGGCAGCCGTGTTTTTCGATGTCGCGAAGGCCTTCGACAAGGTATGGCACAACGGCTTAGTATTCAAGCTGTATCAACTGGGAGTGCCAGACAGGCTCGTGCGCATCATTCGAGCCTACCTTACTGATCGCTCCTTCCGATATCGAGTAGAGGGCACCCTATCCTCACCCAGACCCATCAGGTCTGGCGTGCCACAGGGTTCGGTCCTCTCTCCCACTCTTTTCTCGCTCTTCACGAGCGACATTCCCAAGCTTCCGAGTGTCCAGCTCGCTCAGTACGCTGACGACACGGCACTCTACTTTGGCTCCAACCGCTCAACCTTGAGCAAGAACATTAAAGTGCTTCAAGCCGCCGTCGATGAACTAGGCAACTGGTTCAGAAAATGGCGGATTGAAGTGAACCCCGCCAAGAGTGCAGCGGTACTCTTCGGTAACGCGAATAGCATCCGCGCTAAAAAACAACCCACCGACGTTATTAAACTGTATGAAACACCCATACCGTGGGTGAATGTGTATTTGTAATCCACAAATACTTAGGAGTCACGTTCAACAGCAATATGAACTTCAAGAAACATATTGATACGGTATGCAATAGAGCCCGATTTGTCCTCAGTCGCCTTTATCCACTTGTGTGTGGGCGAAGCAAACTTCCACTCCAACACAAAGTGACGCTGTACAAAACCATCGTACGGCCCATACTGTCATACGCAAGCGTCGTTTTCGCGCACACCCGACCGAGCTACTTACGTCGTTTGCAAGTAGTTCAAAATAAATTCACGCGCATGGCAACCGGAGCCCCGTGGTTCATCCGAAACGTTGACCTTCACCGCGACCTAGAGCTTCCGACGATAGCTCAACACTTTAAAGAGATCTCGCGACGCTTCTTTGACAAGGCGCCTAACCATCCCAACATCTTGGTTAGGAAGGCATGCGGGTACACCCCCCTTCACCATAGTCTCAACCCAATAAGACGTCCCAGACACGTAACGGTAGACCCGGATGACGACATCACCATCGCGAACGCGACACCCACACAAACACCGACACAGACACGCACACACCGCCTTCGCAGGCGTAGGCGCGGTCAACCACCGCAAACCACTGGCACTCGTCACTCTGACGATGGCCAACGGCCCGCACCCTCGATACACCACACATTGTTTTGATACCCGACGAGACGTTAGTCCTCGTCCTGTAATCGCTTCACTACACTCACTCACACACGGACTGACTGACGGACTGACATACACCACTTACACAATCACAAACAGACACAAACACAAACATACATGCACACAAACATTTACACTACGTACATACATACAAACACACATACATACAATCATAAACACATACATACACACTTACATACATTACACAAAACATCACCACACTCGCCGGCGAGTGTGTTCTTATCACCTTTTCATCTTTCATCTTCATTTTCATTCTCTCTCCTTCCCACAAGCACACAGCCGGTCTGAGGTTCGAGTCTCCTTAGGAGACGCCCCGCGACTGTTGTTGCGTAGTCTTTGCGGCCTCCACGGCCCACGTCCTACTTCGCTGTGAAAGCCAGGGCTGCTAACAGCACAGAGGAGGCTTATTACGCCCCGTTCCGGGGCATAAATACGTAACAGTATTTCCTCCCCTCAAAAAAAAAAAAAGACACTTGAGTCAGTTGTGCTCGGGCTGTCGTACGGTACGGACCTCTCTGGGACGTCGTAACGCTGCCCGTTGAATAAACAAAAGTAATAAAATACCTACTCGTGTAGTTTTCTTTAGAAGAACCAATGAGTGACCTTCAGCAAGATAGTAATTGTGATGTCAACAGTAATGACGTTACACCTTTTAAAAACAATACAGAGGTTCTTTCCTCGTCATATACCTTACCTGGAGATATAGTATTTTTCTACTTATAGCGTCCACGCGGACAAAGCCGCAGGCAGCTAGTAGAGAACAATAATTTTGTTTATGTTAAAAAAACAATAAATGTAAATTTTATAACTACTACTCGAAAATAGTGAAGTACCTACCTGACATCCACAGTTCATCTGTTTGTAAATGGAAATCTAGTTTATATAAATTCCTTAATTAGTTTAAATTATTTAAAAAAAACTTTATATACCCTTACCATAATTCTATTTGTCCAAATATATATTTTCTCGATATTTTTCTTTTATAATATTACATTACGTAAAGCTAGTCTTAAAATCGCTATTATTATTGTATTTTAATAGTTATTAATTTATGCTAAACATGCTGAGTACACACCCTCGTGGAGTTGCAGCCTATCTTGTATGTAGCTGATAGTTTTTTTATTAATTATGTACTTGTTGTAATTCTGTTGTGTGTACCCATTAAATAATTAAATAAGTAAATAATAGAGTAATAGTCAATAGAGCACGGCAATACTTCAAGCCGGCCCACATTCTAGCGCTCTACAAAGCGCAGGTCCGGCCACACATGGAGTATTGCTGTCATCACTGGTCTGGCGCACCCCAGTATCTGCTCGATCCATTTGACCGCGTGCAACGTAGAGCAGCTAGAATTATCGGGGACTCAGTGCTCTGTGAACGGCTGGATCTCTTGGCATTGCGTAGAGACGTCGCTTCATTGTGTGTCTTCTACCGCATTTATCACGGGGAGTGTTCCGAAGAGCTGTTTAACCTGATTCCTGCCGCCGAATTCCATTAGGTTATCATCCCCACCATCTGGATATGTGGCGGTCCTCCACAGTGCGGTTTTCAAGGAGCTTTCTCCCTCGTACTACAAAACTGTGGAATGAGCTTCCTTGTGCGGTATTCCCGGGACGATACGACACGCGCACCTTCAAAAAAAGCGCGTACACCTTCCTTAAAGGCCGGCAACGCCCTTGTGATTCCTCTGGTATTGCAAGAGAATGTGGGCGGCGGTGATCACTTAGCACCAGGTGACCCGTACACTCGTTTGTCCTCCTATTCCATAAAAAAAAAGTAACTATAATTAACTATCTACTTTCTAAAAGTATTTCGTAGCTACCCAAAAATAATGTATCAGAAGTTTTCACTTCTGGGTATCTAGCGTGTAATCGTACGTTGACAGTTTTTTTTTAATTCGGTCTGTTCAATGATGCATAGGTCCCTACATAAATCCCGCAGGAGTAGTCATTGTATTTAACTTCATGGGACTTTTAGCCCTTTTAATTTGCATATTATTGACATAATTACAACGATTCGTTATGGACAGTTGCGGGAAGGGTGAAAGTCAAAATATTATGCTCACATTAAGGGGCCAACATTTTTCAGTATGAGATTATTTATTATTTATTCACAACGGTATTATTTTAAAGTACATTGGTGTACAAGTTCTGCAATATTCAGAGCGTTGCAAACGTACGAAGCAATGTATATATATATACAGGATGGCGCATACAAAAATTCAAAAATAAAAATAAGTAATTTACCTAAATAAACCAATTTTTCATTACACCATTTCCGAACACTTAATTCTTCCACGCCGCGCCGTAGTCTTCAGAAATCGTAGATGAATAGCGCCCACATAAGGGTGATTAAAATTCTTTAAGTAATCTAGTAGCTACGAGCTAGCGTAGGCACTGACACTTACTTCTTCCACGTTGCGTCGTAGCCGTCAGAACTCGTAGGTGAATAGCGCCCACGTAATGGTGATCAAAATTTTGGTTTTCTAAATGTTTATTTTCGTTGTTTGAAAAATACAAAATTTCAATTATATACATAAATCTTTAGAAATAGTTTTATATGATTACAGATATGGTTGCGCACGTTGTATTTGTGACATACGAGTACCTCCCGCAAGGACATACCTAAACATTGAAGCTGAAAGTATGTTTAAGATCCACCACTTTTAAGTAAGCACTCTGATATTAAGTATTTTTTTCCTTTCTAATGCAATATTTTTGAAAAGAGTTTAAAAAACATTTGAAAAACCGCTGACTTTGACGCACATTGTACGATTTTCAAGAATCCTGAGCGACACTAATTTGGATAAATGGCGTATAATATAAAAAAAGACCTTCAACTGAACTAATGTTCTCTGATTATGGCCGACATGTCAGATACCAAAGGTAATTAATAACGTATTATTCAATAATCAGATCAAATCAAAATCACTTTATTCATGTCTGTCAAATGACACTTAAAAATGTCAACAGTTTTCTTTTCTTTTTATATTTTCCGCCTCTTAGGAAAAGATTGAGCTTTAATTTGAAGAAATGGCAAGAACCTCATTGCCACTCATTTTAATCAACATTTACAGCTTCTTTTACAAATCATTTCAATTCCCTATAATCCGGGGCGTGCATGTCACATAGGCAATAATTAGACAGTACCAACCTCACTATGAACCTAAATAAATATAGCACTAGTGCTAAAGTTAATTTAGTTAAATTTGGTTCCAATATTTTATAACCAAACTTGTATTATACACCTACTCATAAAAATTTTCCTTACGCTAGATACTAAATACGTACGGTAATAACTATTTGCTTATTCCAAAGCTCAACTACAAGTAATTACATCTACAATGCCTGCCTAAAAACCAATGCACTTATAGGCAGAGGCGCCTATAATATATGTAAAGTGATCGTTGACTCAATTCCTTCCAGGAGTAATGAGGCGAATGGCAACAAAAGCTACGGCGTCCTTTAGACCGAAAAACAGTAATGCTTGGACATAACTGCTTCAAGGCATAAATAGGTGCCTATGTTCAAACGTAATCCATAAAAAAATTTAAAAGTTTTATAAGAAAATGGCTCTGCAGAGGCTTATTTCTCAACCACAGATAATCTAAACGATAAGTACTTAAGTCCGCTATCCCAAGAAATCGCCAAAATAACGCATAATAATTGAAACCATTTATTAACGGTTTATATATAGCTTTTATTTTTACGTCTACAAAGTATGAGAAGAAAATTCATTTCTATCTTTAATAGACATTGCGAAAAAAAATCAACAAAGTGTAACTAGCTCTAACAATTGGAGCCATGTTATTCATCAAATCTAGATAAAAATTGTATGAAAAATTATTTGCTGTTTACCAATACTATTTAACATGACATAGTATTGTTATTCTTGTTAAGATAATCGTATTATATTTGTAATAAATTAAAAATGCTTCTCATTGTTAATTAAAACTATGGCAATCTTGTGCGAGAGAGGTAATTTAGTTCCGCTCGATTCCTCAAGGCCGTTGGCCCGGTCCCTCGCCTTAAGCCTGCGACTTGATTGTAAAAATCTTTAGCAATTACTTAAGTTGTGTAATGGTAATATACGTATATATACGTATATAATATATATATCTCAGAGCGCCTTTACTTACAGAAGTGTTTGATGTGTTAATTAAATTCAGTAAAAAATTTCAATGAATCGATTTTGAAAAAGTAAATGGCATTTGTAGTTTTACTTCTTTTGGCGCGTTAGGGAAAATTATCAAAGTGGATTTATCGGTGTGCGAAACCCAAATATCACACCCTGACCTTAGCTGGTCAACTAGACCATTAATTGTATCATACTTCAGCTACCATAACTCATAAGCCTCTTGGAACTCTACTACTATGTCTACTGACGCACAACAAATGGACGAGAAATAAATAAATTTCAGTAATACGTAAAATAAAAATAAAACTTTCTATTTATTTAAAAATAATTTGTTGGACTGAAGTTGGTGCTAAGACTTTACAAGAAAATATTTTGAGGCAATTGGTTAAAATAAACACATAAGCATCATGCGGTTAGGCAACGCCCAAGCCATTTAAATCTATTTTGCTCATATTATATATATATGAGCAAAATTTCCAACAATTTTGACCATTGTATTTTATCGATAAGTCAAACCGGTTATAATTTTAATATCGTCTAAAATATTCAAATAAAACGACCATGAAATCCTATCCTAATTTATTTTCACTCACAATAATGAAACTATGAAAACATTGCAACTAATCTCCGTAACTAACTTGAAAATCGAAGCGAGTCGAATCAAACAAAAGATGGCGGCACGTGCGGTTCCCGCGCAAATGTGTGTCAACTGTCAACTGCATTCGGTCATAGAGCTAATCAGATTGGGTCTTTTTTAATTATTGGGGACACGGTGTCAAAGGCTGAATAATATTAAACCACGGCCATTGAATAGATAATTTAAAATAAGATGACAATATAAGTAATTTTTAAAGGGTTATGCATGCAGAACCCTAATATAAATAATGGAAACTTAACAGGCAACTGTCTGTCTGTCTGTAAAGGGTACTAGGGCTAGCTAAATGCTTAAATAGTTCTGGAGAATCCATTCCTGGAAGTACACAACCAGGACCTGCACCTGATAATGGATGCGCGAGCTGTTCCACATAGGTACTCTGGGAAGGTGGGCAAAATTGATGTTCCACTCATGCTGGAAGCTCAAAACACCCCCCTCCACACTCGCCGGTGCCGAATTGCGCCCGTTTTGCGGAGTGCGCTGAGGCATTGTTGTGGTAAAGGAGGACCCTGCTTCGAGGGCGCTGTGGTTTTTCAAGACAAAAAGCAAAAAGCGATTGACGTACCGTAACTGTACCGTAGTGTACCGACTGCAGTAACTGTCGCGAAATGACCTTTACGACCAAAGAATGAGGCAATCATCTTTTTTCCTTGACTTCTTCCTTTCTTTACCTTAGTTCGCCGATCCTCGAAAGGAAACCCCCACTGAGCTGATTGTCTTTTGGTTTCGGGTTCGTAGCAATATATCCAGCTTTCATCACATGTGACGATGTCAAATACAGCATTTGAGTCACCGCCGTTGAACTTATCTAACATTTGGCGACACTAGTCCATGCGAAGGTGTTTCTGGTCGTCGGTTAAAGTATGGGGAATCCATCTGGTACAAAGCTTCCTGACGCCTAAATGTTCGTGTAATATTTTTTGAACTTGATTCATACCAATGTCTAGGCTTGCCCGTATCTGCTGATGGGTCACTCTCTTATCTTCCTCTATCATGCGTCGCACAGCACTGATGTTATCTTCAGTAGTCGCTGTTAAAGGACGTCCCTCACGCGGCATCGAGATTGCTACAACCACTCTTAAACTCGTTAAACCAATTGTAAATAGTGGCACGAGATGGGGCTTCATTAAGAAATGCTAATCGCAGCCTATCATAGCTTTGTTGTTGAGTAAGCCCACAACGAAAGTCATAATATATCATTGACCGAAAATTTTCTCGCATTAGGTTTATTTTCACGTATAACAAGAGTTTTATATTTGCCGCCAATTCACAAAAACAAATGACAAATAAATGCAATATACTACATTTGGTAACAAAGAGTTCTAAAATTGAAATTCGAAAAAAATTTTCATTAGCAATGTTTCTAACTGGCTAGTTCTAAACATTTTCAGTGTTACCCACGAATATGTTCATAGACACATAACTGAATTTGCTAGAAACTATCATAACCATAATGTTAACACCAGGACCACGAACAGACATAACTTATAATGCCTACTACTCGGCTAAGTCTTCTGTGGGGCGATGTATATGCTTTTACAAAAAGATCCCAGAAAATGTTCAAAACAAAAGTATTACGTCATTAAAAAGAATTGTTAAAAAACGTTTGTACAACATACCGACGATACCACATACATACGATACCACAGATTGGGAATAGGAAAGTGGCTGTGCGAGGCAAGAAATTTCGAACAAAATGCGCGGTTGTGGAATGCCAGACGTCTACGTGATGCGGATGGTACTTTGCACGTAATGTCAGATGGTGGAATTCGGCCGCTGGAATCAACCCGAACAGCTCCTCTGAGCACTCCCCGTGATAAATGCGGTAGAAGATGCAGAGAGAACCCACATCTCTACGCAATGCTATAAAATCAAGCCGATCGGAGATGACTTGATCGTCGATGATTCGAGCCGCTCTTCGTTGTATGCGGTCAAATGGAAGAAGCTGGTACTGGGGAGCACCCGCCCAGAGGTGAGAACAGTACTCTATGTGAGGCCGAATTTGCGCCTTATAAAGTTGCAGGCGGTGGCTTTTAGTGAAGTACTGTCTCGCCTTACTGAGTACACCAAGCTTTTTAGAGGCCAGTTTGGCCTTCTCTTCCAAGTGACCACGAAACTGAACGTCGCTCGATATATCGACGCCAAGTATGCCAATACAGGCTGTGGCGGTTAGAGGAGTGATCTGGAATCGAGGGGATACGACAAAGGGAGACTTTTTAGTGGTGAACGCACAAACTTGTGTCTTCTTGGGGTTGAATTGGACTAAATTATGTCGGACCCATTCCGAGACTTTGCAAAGCATAGTCTCGATTTCAGACACAAGTTTGTTCCGGTTCTCGTCGACGCTATCCTGGGACATGTTGGCACGGCCGGTGTAGGAAGCATACCCTGTGCTGTCGTCTGCATAGCAATGAATATTGCTGATTTGCAGCATATCATTGATATGCAGAAGAAACAGGGTAGGGGATAGCACGCAGCCTTGCGGGACACCAGCGTTTATGGGTTTTAAGTCGGAGCATGCACCGTTGATAACAACCTTGATGCTCCGATCAGCCAAAAAGCTAGTGACCCATTTGCACAACTTCTCGGGAAGCCCATAGGATGGCAGTTTCGCTATAAGCGCTTTATGCCACACCCGATCGAAGGCCTTCGCTTTGTCCAAACTCACCGCCAACGCCTCTCCCTTCGACTCAACTGCTTGCGCCCATTTATGGGTGAGGTATGCAAGAAGATCACCAGCTGAGCGACCTTGACGGAAACCGTACTGGCAGTCGCTGATCAGCTGGTGCCCCTCTAGGTATCCCAAGAGCTGGCGGTTGATGATCGACTCCATTACTTTGGAGAAAATGGAGGTAATGGCAATGGGGCGCTAGTTGGACTGATCTGAGCGTACACCTTTCACTAAAGCCGCCTTCCATAATTTCCGGACTACGCCTGATGAGTAGGAGAGCCGGAAAGGACGGGTAAGGACTGGCGCCAGTTCCGGAGCACATATCCGCAGCACTATCGGGGGAATGCCATCGGGCCCGCTCGATTTGTGAATGTCCAAAGTGAGAAGCGCCTTAAGCACGGCACCATGCCGGATTTTTGCCTCCGGCATATATGAATCGCACCGCGGAATATGCAGTGGTGGTGCACCTTGGTCATACAGAGTCGAGTTAGACGCGAAGAGGGAGCCCAGGAGATCAGCTTTCTCTTTCGCGTCATGGGCCAGCGAGTCATCATCCCTGTGCAGTGGCGGAATGGCTGGCTGGCAGAAGTTTCCTTGGACAGCCTTGGCGAGCGACCAGATCGCACGAGTTCCCGAGGGAAGGCGTGCAAGTCTCTCGCCAATTCTGCCAATGTGCTTCGACTTCGCGTCAGCAATAACTCTTTTGAAGGACCTGGAGGCATGATTGAAGTGTTTTTTAAGTTCGCTGGAATTCACATGCTTAGATACCACCGCATTGACCCAAGCCTGATAGCACTCCTGCTTACGGCGAGAGGCCATTTTGCAGGAGCGGTCAAACCATGGTTGGGACCTGCCACCGATAGGCACAGAGGAAGATGGAATGAAGAGTTCCATACCTTGCAGTACCACATCAGCAACAGCGTCAGCAGCGACAAAAGAGCAGGGCTGGCTTCGCCGTCTCCAGGTGCAAGTGGACGGCATTTAAATTTGATCGAAGCCCCCTGATGTTGCAAAAGTCCACAGCAAGTGTGGAGGAGGGTGGTTTGAGCCTCCTGCTCTGTTTGCCCCGAGTCAGCGCAGATTTGCCCCCTCTAGAATACGCGGGGCAGCCTGGGCAACCACTGTTAGGTACAGGCCCTAATTGTGGACGCCCAGGGACGGATTCTCCAGGGCTGCATAGCCTGGTACCGTCCTGGATTAGTCTCTTTTTAGTCTGTGCTGCCATTTGTATTTGGGAGGGGGGGTGTAGGCCTCCGGATACCCCACTCAGCGGACGAAACACAGCGGCATAGCCGCTATTTCACGCTGGTTTCGAGTGGGGGAGTGGTATTTCTCCGGGCGTGCCGGCCCAATTCGGTTGTGTCCGTGAGGACCCAACATGGCACTACCACTCTTATTTGATTTTATGTCAATAAAGTATTTTTGACGTTAACTTTTCGGATGATCAATATGCCGCTGCTGACTCTGTAACTGAAAAGGGCAGCACCATTGTATGGTGGATGGAATTTTTTTTTCAATTTTCCTCGGTGCCCATGGGTAGCACCTCAATCTCGTTTCAATCCCACCAGCAAATTAGCCTCACGCCGAAAACATCGGCATCAACGGCGGCGACTTTGAATTTAAGAAACACTGTAATCATGCCTCCAGGTTGAGAAAAAAGAGCTCGAGTTGTCCTCAGGAAGAGTGGTTGCTGAGGTTAAGCCGAAGGTCATTAGAAAAATTTGCGAGATTCTTGTGCACCTTCCTCGACAACCCTTACGTACTGATCTCACCCCAAGACTGCGCATGATAACTTCTGTCAGTCTGCCAATCCAGTGGGAGGGTCTTTTGCACAGGATGCCGGCTAGATTATGGGTACCACAATGGCGCCTATTTCTGCCTTGAAGCAGTTATGTGTAAATATTATGTGTTTTGATCTGAAGGGCGCAGCTAATGAAATTACTGGGCAAATGAGACTTAACATCTTATGTCTCAGAATTTGTGATCATCTATCTGGTTCGCTCCTTAAGTGATCACTGCCGCCCACATTCTCCTACAGGCTGCTTGACAAATTCGGCTGCCTGTGTTAACCTGAACAAATTGTTTTAGCCTGTATTAAGGTTGTTATTGCTACTACTTTACTTATTTCCTTAAAGGCCGGCAACGCTTCTGCGATTCCTCTGGTGTTGCAAGACAATGTTGGCGGCGGTGATCACTTAACACCAGGTGACCCGTACGCTTTTGTCCTCCTTTTCCATAAAAAGAAAATACTTAAATCGAGTTACTAAATCCTTTGTTGGGCAATATATATATATGATTTTCCAACATGATCCTAAAAAATTTACCAAACAAATGTGTTACATGTTATTCGAAAGAATTGTAAGAAAAAGTTTATTTTGTAAACCCAGGTTACGATGACATAAATGACATTCTTAATCATTGATACCTTGGCAATGCAGCGACCGCCCTCAGACTTTTTAATTAATAAATGTTGAGAGAAATTCTTTTAAAATATTTTTTTATTTAGGCAATAATGAATAAATAATATGCTCTTTGAATAATTTATATTTAAAATTGATTATATAATTAGATCATCATCATATCAGCTGGAAGATGTCCACAATGCATGCATGAATTAAGATTTTATTGCAGATTAAGAACTTTTACTTGATTTAATTACCATTGCAGTCAGTTAAACCACAAAGTAGCGATGGATACTTACGTAATAACTCAAACAGCTCAAACTAATAAACAGTACCTATTAACACTCAGGGAGACATCTCTCTTTACTTTCTTATTTTAAATGTTTTTACTATTAAACTGACATCTAGGCAATTTATACACAACGCTCATTGGTCTGGAAAAAGATGATGGTAGACTTAAACGGTATCGCAAAGCCATTGCTTAACATTCAACACTCATTGAAACTGTTATTCAACAAAGTCGTAAGATGGCGCGGTAAAGCAAAGTAAGTTTTTTTAATTCTCAAAATATGCGATTGATATAAAGAGGTAAAAAATCATACAGCATGTAATGCTCATATTTAAAAAATATATAAAATTTATTTGTTGCATTCAAATTTCAATCGATGAACGATTTTAAATTTTAATATCTTTGAACGGAGTCATAGACAAGCCGTTTCATTATAAGAAATGTTACAACGCCAATAGAGTTCCCCTATTTAACTTACCGGTCAAATTCGGAGCTATGATTGGTTGTTCCTTTGAACAGGTGCTATGCGTCATCCGCCATAACGTTGTTAAATTGTGAAAGTGAAGAGTGAAATTTGTTTGTTTTAACGATTCCGAAGTGTTTTAATAAGTGTAGTTAAAGAATGTTTTAAAATGAGTGAGTGGTATAGAATGAAAACGGGACACAAACACGACAATTCTTCAGATTTATCAGTTGAAACTTCATGTGAAATGTCAGACTCTTTCAATAATATGTTTTCGGATAATCTAAGCCCTATTCCGACTGTGATTGTGCCAAGGAAATTAGATTTCAGTAATATGGATGATAATGATTGTACTCCTCCTTCTGCTTCTCCTGCCCCAGCACCGCTAAGCCCACCTTATAAGAAAGTCAGAGCTTTGAGGTAAGAGCTTTTTCTCATGATGCAGTCAGCGCACGAAAAATAACACGTTTATAGATTGAAACGAACTACTTTTAGAGTTATTTGCAGTTTGATTTACCAAATAACTGCAAACATTGCTTAATGATATGACAAAAATTTTTAACTCCATAAAATTGACTGGTCCTTTTTCTCTAAATAGTAAACAGTAAAGTGAAAGTTCAATAAAATTATAAGCTCAGGGTGATCACTCATGTAGAATCTTCTACACAACACTAATATAACATTAACATACAAATAGTACTTTGATATTGTTTGTATGTGTTTGTTTGGAAATTAAATACTATTTATTTCTAATTACATAGAATACTAATTAGATATACACTATAGTTAGTTTTGTGACAAATATGAGACATTTTTAATATCTCAACATGTTAAAACATGACATCCAAACATGTTTAAATGTTTACAACAGCTTTCATGGACATTAAGTATATTAATATGTTTTTCACCATGGATAACAATTCCTCACAAGTTTTTAATCCTAGTATTTGAGGAACATGGTAAAAGAGTAATTATTAATAGAAAGAAATAGTGTCCGCTACCTGACAATAAAAAATACACAATTTTTTTCATACTTTACCATTGAAAAGGATTGTGCTTTGACTAGAATAGAATAGAAATATATTTATTTACCATAGGGAATGACAATAACATAACATATTGTAACAAACTTGGTAAATGTTATAAAGCTACATCAGTTCGTAAACAACATGTAGTTCAACACATGGAGAAGAACTGATATGATATTAACTGTGTTACCAAGATACCCTGCTGATTTTATCTGTGTTATAAAGCAAAAAATAGGACAGACATTTTTCAGGATATTGATGATATTAATTTTGCTAGGAATAACATAAATCAACCAGCTGTATCTAATTTTGGTCCGCCCATCTTCAGATATATAGTTTCTAGCAGATTATATGTCAAACCAAATATAATTCTTCTAATTATATTCATCTTCGCAGAAGATATATAATGACCTGGGCGAGATTAAGATCTATTTAGTGTGAAATCTGAGTAAATCCTGTTTTTTGTTTTAG
>CATIXQ010000029.1:4734847-4807462 GCA_949711755.1 Leptidea juvernica | reverse complement strand
GAGTTAATTGATAAAAAAGTTGTTACTGTTTAATCAAATTAGAGTCAAGTTGACAATAACTAGTTTCATTGGCTGTTGTTATTTACACCAGCTATTCTAATGCTGAAAACACTAAGCATAACATATGATGTAGTCCTATGATACATACCAAAATAGAGGAGATTGACCAAAAGTGGTCTAGCAATGTTGTAAAATGAAAATAATATAGAAATTATTTTATCATTTTTAGACTCTTTTCACCCCAGGAATTTTATTGTATCCCAAATTATGTTAAAAAGAAATAATAAACCAAATGATGTCTTATTTCTGTATAAAGTTAAAATATTGACATTGCCTTTTTGTATATTATGTACTTCTACTAAATAAATAGCATTTAAATTATAATAGTATGAGATAAATTAATATTTTATGGTTCTATCCAACAATAATAATTATTTTTGGATTCAGCTTGACATGTGACTCCAAACAGTGCCTTCGACTTGTGGTTTGTGTGTAGCTTTATGGGGTCCCCTAACAATATGCATCTCCAATACTGCTCAGCTGAGCTCCTCCATCGAGAGGTCTTCGTCTGGTATCTAAGGTTCACCTTGTAAAAACTTCTGTGTGTGTGTTCATCTCCACTTTCCAGTATCTATGATTGAAAGAATGTCTGTGAGTCTTTTGATCTGATTTCGGAGATAAAGATTTTGTCCCTTAATTTTAGACTTGGACTTAAGATGCTCCTCTTTATTGCTCTTTGGTTTCTTGCTAGTCTTTCTTACATGAATGCAGTAAAACATACACAAATACATCAATCATATGAGGCAACTTCTAGGTGAATAAAAATATAGGTTAGTAGCGCTGTGCAATCTGAATCACACCTTATTGTATGACTGCAAAAGTCCCTATATCTTTAATAGATTTTGCGGAGTGATACTTCATAGAGCAAAACTTTTTATGTCTAATAATGTATAAAGGTTTGATAATGTATCAATGATGATCTTTGCTTTTCAAAGTATTATATTTATGTATTAATGAACTACCAACAGAATTACAAGTGATATTTTAACATAAAACAAATCTTAGGTGCTAAGGATACATATAATTACATTTATAGACAGTTACAGCAAATTTATATAATAAAAGGTACATAAGAACTAAAAATAAAAGAATAAGAAAAAATATACAATATCTATTCTTTTTACTGTGGCTTCTGCGGAATGAGCACCACAATTCAGCCAATGTCACATTTTAGTAGACCACCAAGCTTACATTCTGTTATTTGATTGGTGTTATTTTTTTTTTTTTTTTTATGGAATAGGAGGACAAACGAGCGTACGGGTCACCTGGTGTTAAGTGATCACCGCCGCCCACACTCTCCTGCAACACCAGAGGAATCACAAGAGCTTTGCCGGCCTTTAAGGAAGGTGTACGCGCTTTTCTTGAAGGTACCCATGTCATATCGTCCCGGAAACACCACACAAGGAATGTTAATGAATTTACCAGTGTCATTGTTATATAGTTCTTAAGATTGTCCACCACTGCGGAATCAAGTGCTTTAATTACCCTTTAAATATTGATATATTGTCACAGAATAGATCGTTGGTCTTACTTCTACTTGTTATATTAATTATGTAGTCTACTTAATTGGGGTATTTGGTCCTGTGGGTTGGGTGAGTAAAATGTGAAATAGGATTCCATGGAGTATGGGATGTAATTTTGATGGATACTTTACTGAAAAGGTGTGTGTATTTGTAATAGTGTTTGCTTAACACTTGAACAATACACCATATTATTATCATGTAATTTCTGTGTATCTGTCAGTGAGTTTATTTTGAAAGTTTTTAGCCTTATGTTAAATGTTAATTCCTTTTCTTTTCTAATAGAATATAATTTTATGAATTTCCTATGAATGCTCTCAATCTAACTTATATGAACTTGGTAGCTAGGGCTCCACATTTCCATGCCAAATTCAAGTTTGCTTTTACTAGACATCTAACAAACACTATTTTTTTAGTTTTAATTATTTTGAAAGGCTTCATGTTTCTAAACTAAAATCCCAGATTAGTGCGCGCCGGCGCTAGTATTTTCGATATGAACGTTAAAATATGGTAATTCTGTGTATTGTGGTATTCCCAGATCAGAGTTAACTATATAATGATATACATTGATTTTTTTTTATAATATTGACACACTTTTACACAAATTATCTTGCCCCAAACAAGGCATAGCCTGTACTACGGGTACAATACAACAATATATTTAATACAATATACTTACTTAAATATACATAAATACATATAAACATCCATGACTCGGAAATAAACATCCATATTCATCATATAAATGATTGCACCTACCGGATTTTGAACCCGGGACCTCTAGCTTAGTAATCAGGTTCACTAACCATTCGCTTATATGGGTCGTCAATTTAATCACAATCGTCGTCGATTGAATTCCAATTAACCTTGTTCAATTTAATCCCAGAAGACTTCTTTTTTTTTCGTTGTGATTTTCGTCTTACCAGTGTAGATGTGAAATTATTTTGAATTCAATAAAACCTGGCCGTCCCGCAGATTCGATTCCCGCTAGCTAGCGATTGACATCGCAGATACTGGAATAGGCGAGGTGGCTTTGCAACTGGTTTTGGCATTGTTAACACTATTTGGCATCATTGAAAACTGGTTCGGACTACGGCGTAACCAGTTGTTCACAAATTCTGTTGGAATTCGAACATGTTGAGACGTGATGCCTTGATTTATTTCTAGAATTTTTCTACAGTTCAATCTCGGCCACGTGTTCCCTAATAATTGTGTACTTTCGCTTCACATGGAAACAGTCGTCGCTATAATACCTATATATACAGGTGGCTTTTTGAGAAGGGCGGTGATGGCCAAGTCGGAAACTACGAGACTAAGAAAAAAGTCATGAAAGGAGTCATGCCCTCTATTTATAAGAAACCAATAACTGTATATTTAGTTTTTTTTTATTACTTTTGAACTTTTAACGAAAATCGACTCGAATGTTTTGTCAAAAAAATTACACTTGTATTATTGAACCAATGGACTATGTTGCGGATAAGGATCAATCTTTGCAAAGAAATGTGTTACTAAAAATGAAAGGAAATACCTAGCAAATTTTCTGTTTTATTATTTTAACCCGGAAAAAAACTCGCCTCCCATTCAACCTTTTTGTTGCAAATCGTACTCTTTTTAACCGACTTCAACAAAAAGAGGTGGTTCTCAATTCGTCGGTATTTTTTTTTTATGTTTGTTACCTCAAAACTTTCGACTGGGTGTTGGAATTCTTTTTTTATTTGAAAGCTGGTGCTTCCCGTGTGGTCCCATTGTATTTTGGTCCAGATCTGACAATGGCATCCATGAGAAAACCATAAAAGTCTTAAATTTGCTATACATAGGTATAGCAAAGTGGACGATAAATTTACGAATAACTCAATATCGCGCCAACGGATTTCGATGATTCTTTTTTTATTGGAAAGAATATACTTCAAAGATAGTTTGGTTAGGTTCCATGACAAAATACGGAACTCTTCAATTCTTAAGAGCAAATTAACGATACTCGGCCGAATCTTAATAATTATACACATATTTAGACAAATTGTTAGTTAGTGTACTTCAAATTCACTAAAAATCATAAAATAAAAAAATTTAATAAATAAACAACCGACTTCAAAAACACTATTTCAAAAGAATAGATATAATATGCACTAAAAAGTATAAAAATAATTGCGTATTTTATACAATCTAATTAATTAATGTAATTCTAGTTACGATTATTGTAATTCTTGGACTCGGTGTCATCCAAGATTGGTTTGTAACTACATACATAGTAATAGGTGAGATGTGCTTGAGTCGTGAGGAGGCGAGAGCGGGTCGCGGCAGAAGGACACCGATTCCAAAAATTACAATAATCGTAACTAGAATTAGATTAATTAATTAGATTGTATAAAAATACGCAATTATTTTTACACTTTTTAGTGTATATTATATCTGTTGTTTTGGAATAGTGTTTTTGAAGTCGGTTGTTTTTTGTTGTGTTGATATTCTATCGGGGATAAATACTGTCATGGTAACAAATGCAGTAATGTCATTAAAGAGACGTACAAACTTATGCATTAGAGTCAACGGAAACCATTTTGAGCAACTTATTAATTAGGTAAAAGTGAGATATGAGAAGCAATTTGTAAAATTTTTCTATTTGCTTTCATTTTTAGTAATATATATCAGCTAGCAGCAAGAGGCTCTATCTAGACATACATAAATTATCCAAGATAGCGCTAAATGTTTAGAACTCCTACTTTTCATACACTCCAGAGCTTTGAACAAAATTAGCAAACCATCCGAATTGTGCATTATCCATACATCTTGTCTTAATAGGTTAGTTAGGGTTGAGGGCTCCTTCATAGGACTTGGTACCTATTCAATGACTTTAAATTACCAGACTTTTTTTTATGACAATAAGGGACGAGACGCGCAGGACGTTCAGCTGATGGTAAAGACATAAGATGTTGAATCTCGTTTGCCCAGTAATTTCACTAGCTACGGCGCCCTTCAGACTGAAACAATAATGCTTACACATTACTGCTTCGCGGCAGAAATAGGCGCCGTTGTGGTACCCATAATCAAGCCGGAAACCTGTGCAAAGAAGCCTCCTGCTTGTGAATGCCCAGAGTCACCTCTTACGACACCCTTGTGTCTGGGACTTCCCTATTCTTTTTATGCCCCGTGGAACGAGGGCAAATTCTTAAAAAAAAATCCCTCAGCTAAAGTTACCACTTAAGGTTGAATCCTTTAAAGTTCGGGCTTTACAAGTTTCATATACCACCTGTGACTATTTCAGTCTTCCCACGACATTTTCGGTTGGAAATCAGTTAAACTACAGTTACGCGCACAATTACTAAACATGTGATGGAACAGCTGACACGCAACGACAAAAACTCCCACAATTCGCGAAAAAAACACATACAATAGTGTGGTAACACCTTGTGAATGATACGCATATGAATATATATTTTCTCACGTAGAGTTACGGTTCAAATTGCCGTGCGGATGGAGAAATTCCAGGATCTTTGAGCGCTTTTTGAAAGACTTATTTATTCTAAGAAGGGACAGTAACAAAATGAACCTTTTTGCAATGTGAATAAGGGTGCTATTATTGTTTTGTAGCGTTTACCTGCATGCACTTCCAGAAATAAATTTTGTTTGAATAGAATAGTCAGGTGGTGAAATATTAACATAATTTCACCAAATAATATCTATTTTGTATTATAAAAATTTAACTTTCACGCTAATAACTTGTGTACAAAACAACGTGTGTGTGTCTACCTATACAGTACGCACCCAAGAAGTAATAATTCTTCTTTGGCGTTTTTATTGTAGTTAGTTAAAATTGGAGAGATTTTTTTTTTTTTAATACTTGTACATATTATATATTGAAATTTATTTAACTCTCGTACATTGCTTGTGCTTCAGTAGACATATCAGTTATAAGAGCCTTGGTAGCTGAAGCTTAATACAAATAGTTATATGCAGATACAATAGTGATAAAATACAAAATTATATTTAACATAACCGCGGCGAACTGTTTGGAATAATATTGTCAACACAAATAAAATTTGAAAAACAAAATTTTATGAACGATGCGGGATTGGAACCCACGACCTCCGGCGTTCCGTGCAGGTGCTCTAACTAACTGAGCTAACCGTTCGAGTACCGCCTCGTTATAAAATTCTGTTTGCTTTGTTCAACTTTCAGGTTGTGGCTTCATCTACAGGATCTACTTTACAGTTGATAAAGTTGTAAAGGTCGTGGGTTCGAATCCCGCATCGTTCATAAAATTTTGTTTTTCAGACTTTATTTGTGTATTAATCCTAGAAGTGAGGGTTATCACTTTAAAAACATAACATATTGTTTATAATATTGTCTGTTTGCATAAATGTTCCATTATTATCCGACTTCAAAATGGAGGAGGTTCTCAATTCGATTGGTTTTACACCGATTACGCCGAGATTTACGAACTGATTTACGTGATTCTTCTTTAGTATGATGCGGAATCGTTGCCATTTGGTACCATAAAAATTTCATGTGGTTTTAATTTTATGAACATTCATTCATGTTTACGTGGATGATGTTATGAGCGCGCTATGCGTCCACGCTTGCAGCAAACATGCAATGAAAGGTAGAATATATTTATGTTACGTAAGTTACTCGCGAATAAAAACTTACTCCAGTTTGGTCGAATCCGCCATAAGTGGTAACCGCCTTCAGTAATATTTTCTTAATTTGTTTCAGACTGTTTGACAGCCCGCACACTCCCAAATCGCTGCTGCAGAAGTGTTCGACGCCTTCGCATCATCCGCCGAGGTCAAGGCTCTTTCCGCCCAAGCTCAACATTCCGTCGGGTAAGAGACCTTAGATTTTATTGTGATATCAGATAGGACTAGTAGGTTATTCAGTGGATAAACACTGTGTTATTACAAACAAGTTAAACATGTGTTGAACACTTGTTTTCATCAGCATCAGCCGGAAGACGTCCACTGCTGGACAAAGGCCTCCCCCAAAGATCTCCACGACGAGCGGTCCTGCGCTGCCCTCGTCCAACGTATTCTGGCGATTTTGATCAGATCGTCGGTTCATCTTGTGGGGGGCCTACCAACACTGCGTTTTCCGGTACGTGGTCGCCATTCGAGGACTTTTCTGCCGCACCGGCCA
Source organism: Leptidea juvernica (assembly GCA_949711755.1). NCBI lineage: Eukaryota > Metazoa > Arthropoda > Insecta > Lepidoptera > Pieridae > Leptidea > Leptidea juvernica. The sequence goes on along the minus strand of CATIXQ010000029.1, from coordinate 4,800,752 downwards.
TCTGTCCGTCGAACTATGTGCCCTGCCACTACCACTTCAGTTTCGCAATCATTTGGGCTATATCGGTATCATTGGCTCTCCTACGGATCTCCTCATTTCTGATTCGATCTCGCAGGGAAAGTCCGAGCATAGCCCTCTCCATTGCCCTCTGAGCGACAATGGGCTTCCTCATAAGGCCCATAGTTAGCGACCACATCTGCGTACCGTAAGTCATATCTGGCAACACACATTGGTTGAAGAGCTTCGTCTTCAAACGAGGAGCTTCCCGAACGCTGCCCATCTTACTACACTGAACAATATTTTACTATATGATACTTAACATGAATATAACTGAATACTGATGCATTATTTCAGGCTTGCCGTCTGGCTCCAGTCACCACCTCCATCCGCCATCAGACGAGGACAGCGCGTTGGGCAGCCTCGCGCTCGACGACCTCGAAGACTCCCGCTACAACCGCAGACCATTGGCTAACATCAATCCTTTTACGCCGAACGGTAAAACATTAAAGTATTCCAGTCTCTGTTGCAACCAATAAGTACTTTCACATCATGTTCTCCACGAATTCTCGGAAGGGGCTATCCATAAATTAATTTAAAAAAAGTTACCCCTATGGAGCGATGACATAGTAGAAACATCAGGAAAGAAGTGGAAAAGATTTGCAAGAGATGTGAATAAGTGCAAATTAATGGAGAAGGCTTTTACCACACAAGGCGGTCCTTATATCGAAAATAATGACCTACAATACTAACAAAATACTCTTATTTAAACAGTGAAGTTTCATACTATTAAATACAATTTATAAGTTAATTATACCGAAATGTATAATGAATATAATATGTTATGTGTTTTGAGGATGTCCATATACCGTTGTCTCACCATTTCCCATCACTTACCCGTTTACCCCCCTGCTATATATATTTTAAAAAAAGCATTTCACTATAGGCCTTGCGTATTTCCTTCCTTCGCCTAAGCGTAATTTTTTTAATTGAAAATTATTAAGATGTGGTATATACTTGTGATATAAGTACGAATACTATACCATTTCTCTACTAGATTTCATTAATTCCACTTAAATGGATCTGAAAGTATTTATGTAATTACTATGGTCCATTTTAAATTGTGTTGCATCAACCGACTTTAGCAATGGACAAACATGTTAAAATATCTGTCTAAAGTTTCAATCAAATATTATATATCACCGACTCGATATTTCACCTTTAAACTATGCCATGAATACGATTGAATGTGAAATCAGATGTGTTGCAACACATTCCGCAGTCTATGTTAAAGCAGTGTTACTGTTTACATTCAATATGACCTAAACCTTAACTACTAATATGATACAACACAGCCTTAGTCTGCATTTTCAACCAAACACCATTAGGCCTTTTTTACATTTTTATCTGGATTCAAATAAGAACTGTGATATTTACCACAATCTAATTTATTGAATCATTACAGGCCAAGCGTTGAACAAGAAGAAGCGGGCTCTGTCAAAGACACCAACGTCCCAGGGTAATATTTCACCACAGCAACCAGCTAAAAGGCTAAGGGTGAGTGAAATTGAATTAATTGAGACCCACTTATTGTCCAGGAACCCAACGCCTAATATTGTTTAAGTTGTCCAGAAATATGAATATATATACCATAGTGACAATAACGTAACACTTAATAACTCTCATAAAGCTACATCAGTTTGAAAAAGGGCTTTGACATGGGGAGAAGAACTGAAAAGAAACTCCCAGCCCATCTTTTAAATTGTATAACAACTTGGCCTATTTAGTATAATATTATACAATTTTAGGTGGCCTGCACAGAACTAGACAATAACCATACATCGTTATCTAATATATAAAATTCTCATGTCCCGTTGTTTGTAGTTAAACTCCTTCGAAACGGCTTGACCGATTCTCATGAAATTTTGAGTGCATATTGGGTAGGTCTGAGAATTGGACAACATCTATTTTTCATGCCCATAAATGTGAAGGGTGGTCCACGGCAATTTTTTTTTTAATTTTTTTGACATTTTTTTTTAAATATGTTTGATTATGAGTCAGCATTAAAAAATACATGCAACACCAAATTTTCACCCATCTACGATCAACAGTTACTTTTGTATCGTGATTTTAATATCGGCAATTCAACTTTTGCTGGGTCAGCTAGTCCTCTATATAATCTACTATACCATAGTAAGCCTTCTTTGTCAAAGAAGCTTTAATATATTTCTTGAATGTCACTGGTTCTTGTCTGGTTCTACACAGGCCTCCTTAAATTGTATAATATTATATTAAATAGGCCCAGTTGTTATAATATAGTAGCTTTTCTTGTAACTTCATAACGTTTACCAAGTTTTGGTTGCAATATGTTACGTTCTTGTACATAAATATATTTCTATTTCTAATTGTCCAAAACTATTTGGTACCTTCACCGATATACCGTGAGTGAAGCCGTTTTAAATAATAAATACCATTAATAATTGTGATTGTTATCCAGGAATCCAACATATCACGTTATAACGTGGAGTTCGTGGAACTGGACGTGATCGGGTGCGGGCAGTTCGGTCGGGTCGCGCGCTGCGTCAACAAGTTAGACGGGTGCGTGTACGCGCTCAAGCGGTCGCTGCGGCCCGTGGCCGGCTCGGCCGAGGAACGTGCCGCTCTCACTGAGGTGTACGCGCACGCCGCTCTCGGCGTACACCCGCACGTAGTCAGGTATTATTAATTATTTTTGTTAGATCATTTATACGCTTAGATAGTAAATTATTTAAGAAATACTTATAATTAAAAAAAAAATATACGCCTAAAAGTATTACGTTATTCAAAAGAGTTGTTAAAACGTATGTGGGGTAAAGGTTACTATAACATAAATGACTTTCTGGAATGGAGCGACCGCCCTCAGGCTATTAAATAATAAGCTTAATTGTACAATATTACGTTGTAAGCATATATTTCAGAGGCATTCAATTTGGAATGGTTGGTAGTTTTTGTGAATTTCAATAAGTGATGTCACATCCTAATTTTAATAAAAATATTTGAATTTAGGCTCTTGCTGCTAGAACACCGATAAAAATAAGCCAGTTTTGATACTGTGCGTGACAAGCCACGTCTTACACTCGCGATTTGTAATGACACTTTGTGTTAGTGTGCGTGAATTGCTCACCAATCAATTTTTGTCGACGTTTTGACAGCTGTCATAGTCTATCTAGACGTATAATTGATCTAAGCATAATATGATGCTGAAAAATTTATGCAATGCACCAATATTTGCCTTTTCATATTATACACAAACACAGATAAATCTCAAATCACATCAAACTTTTGTAATTTGGTTTTAGATACTACTCGGCCTGGGCCGAAGACGACCACATGATAATACAGAATGAGTTCTGCGACGGTGGCTCATTGCAGCAGTTGTTGGAGAGTGGACCGTTGCCCGAGAACGAACTGCTGCTGTTGCTGGCTCATATTAGTGATGGACTAGCGTAAGTATTACACTCATTACTTGCACTTACATTTAAACTGGTGAACTGCTATCCGTAATATATATACGAATTAAATGTTAAGTAAACGTCGCGTTTATAAGACATGCTGCTAGGTCATATATTGCCATCATCATCATATCAGCCGGAAGACGTCCACTGCTAGATAAAGGCCCATCCCAAAGATCGCCATGACGATCGGTCGTGCGCTGCCATCATCCTACCTATTCCGGCGATTTTGATCAGATCAGAGTCGGTCCATCTTGTGGGGGGGCCTACCAACACTACGTCTTCCGGTATGATGGTCTTATGAGGAAGCTCATTCATTAAACAAGAGGGCTATGCTCGGAGTATGCCTGCGAGATCGAATCATAAATAAGGAGATCCGCAGGAGAACCAAAATCACCGAGAGAGCCCAGATGGTTGCGAAACTGAAGTGGCATTGGGCAGGGCACATAGTTCGACGGACAGATGGCTATTGGGGCAGTAAATTCCTCGAATGGCGACCACGTACCTAAATTACGTTAATAAATACTAAATATTCTGCTAGGTCAAATATCACCAAACTGAAGAAATTGTGGTTGGTGGTAACTTTTTGTTGAAAATACGTCATCGACGGTATTTATTTTTCCCGCTGAGAGTGAAGAAACGGTGCATGAAGTTAGGGCGAAAAGAAGCAATTTGTGTTGCATTACAATGGCGGTGGCGGTGATCACTTAACATCAGGTGGACCACTTGGTTGTCCTCCTAATCAATGAAAAAAATATATCACATTGGTGTGACAAGTTGAAATTCAAATTAATTGTTTTGCACTAAAAGTAAAAGGAAAATCTCAAAGATTCTTGGTGTAGTGTGAATGATATAATGATGGCAAAGGGTTTCTTTGGACTGTTTAATTAATTTTTTAATCAATTGAATGACACTGAGCTGTTATGCTGAGCCATGTAACACTTGTTCGATAGCTGTTCATGAATATACAACAAAAAAATTGTATTTCGTTTTTCAACTTCGTCTTAATGACGTTTTTACTTCTTTGTATTGGTTTTTTAACATACACCATATTTATATGAAAAATGCAAAGTATACCGTGGTGTATAGCAAGTTATTTTATCGTTTTCTCTCTTTCAGGTACATGCATTCACTTCAATTGGTGCATATGGACGTAAAACCAGGGAATATATTTATTTGCAACGAAGAGGTTGCGTCTAACTCGGAGTCTGATGATGGTTATGACGATGAGGATGAAGTGACCACCAAACCGAAACATAAATATAAGATTGGTGAGTAAATTAATACAAATTGTATGATTGTAATATACCATTAGTATGAAGGCTCTTTTATAACGCACAATATTCGCTTGCGTTAGTGTGCACGTGGTCGACTGTGAATTCCTTCGATCACGCGCAGCTCGATGTTTGCAGGTAAATTTCACTATCCGGCTCGAAGGACCATAATGTGTTCTCACTTAAAAAAAAATATTTTTGCGAACTAGTTTTACAGACTACGGTTCTTTAAGTAAATAGCCCAATATAAGAAGTGTGCGTGAAGACATTCTAACAAATGCCTACTTATAGAAATTTTGACCAAATCGGCTGGTTTTCGCCTCATGCTGACTAGGAGTCAATAGGGCTAATAAATAAGCAAAAACACAACATTGACTTTCCTGCCACTTCTCATGTCAACTTTTCCGTAGTGAGGGCAAATGTATGACTTTAACATAGATATAAATGGATAAATAAGGCTAGGTTTCATCAACTAACTTTAGCAATAACAAACATGTTAAAGTACCGGTTAAGCTACAGTTAACCATAGCCATCCAATCTCGCCAGTTAAAGCTATTGTTGTTGTTAAATAGCTAAATGTCAAAAGTTTCAAATAAATATTCGATATTGACTTGATATTTAACTTTTTAAGTTTAACTATAACTATGCCTCCTTAGCACGATGGTGCATCACATGCCACAGTCTATGTTAAAGTCAGTGTTACTGTTAACGTTAAATTTGACTTAAACCTTAACTATAACAGCTAATATGATACAACCTAAGAGTTTGAGAGCTCTATATAAAAGACAGTGTCACTACAATAAGTGAAAGCCTTTTAATCCAATTTCAAGTCCGTTTATTGATTGTTCTAAGATTGAAAAAAAAAAAGTTTTTATTACATAACTGTTTTACAACCTCCTATTAATACATATTATCATCATCTGGAATAAAAATACTTATATAATATGTCGAATATTTTAACACAAATTGCTCCTCCATTGCATTCCATTTGTGGCAGATCTGCCAATCTTACCAACAATGGCCTAGATTTTTTTTGTTATGTGCCTCTGAGACATACTCTTGATATCGCCTTGTGGGATCCATTTGTTTACTAATTTTGTAAATTTTTATTCTATTTCTTGTAGCTCATTTCTTGCCTCTCAAAGTCAGTCTCTTGCACTTCTCTCTGCACTTCAGCAGTCACCCATATTTGACTATGATTAGTTGTTTTTAATAAAGCTTTTGTTTTGCCGCTTAGAATCTTTGGGTTTTTCAGGAATCCTATGTAATGAAATCCTAGGTAATGAGCACGGCGTATCAATTACCATCAGCTGAACGTCCTGCGTCCCTTATTGTCATAAAAACGACATCTTGTACAGGTTTTGATACTTAATAACAGTTGAATAATATGTGTGATCTCTCCAGGCGACCTCGGCCACGTCACCTGCGTGTCGTCACCGTCCGTGGACGACGAGGGAGACTGCCGGTATCTCTCCAAGGAGATTCTGCACGAGGAGTACACGGACCTCACTAAAGCGGACATATTTGCCTTCGGTGAGTGCATAAAAGTGACGAGATGAACAAGATTATTATAAAACCGGCAGCACTTGACACCTGATATTACGGATGGGTGGTTGCCTCACCACTTCCCATCATTTGAATCTCTTGCCCATTTTATACAACAAACTTATACCTGTTATGTGTACTACTTGGTTAGGTCGAGTTAGTATTTTATTGGGTGCTGTATACGCTTTTACAATGTGATCCCAGAAAATGTACAAAAGAATTGTTAAAAAAACCGTCTGTGTCATAAATGTTATTATAACATAAATGATTTTCTTAATGATAACACAGACTGGGAAGAAAGTGATCAACCGCAGGCTATTTAATTATAATATTTAGTGTACAATTCTACATTATATTGTAACAAGATTAAGAAAAAAGCTCCTTGAGTTTCTTGCGCCCGTTCTTCTCAGGTCTGGCAATACTATTTCGAATGAACGAATTTTCCAAAAAAATATGTTCTAATCTAATGATATGAGTACGGAACCTATATAATTTCTACACTAGTCCCAGTTGTATAAACCTCGTTCTATATTGTCTTAATAATTCTTTTATTTACCTATTGTCTAAATATAACAGGTTTAACACTATTCGAAGCCGGTGGCGGGGGTCCTCTACCGAAGAACGGACAGGAGTGGCATGATCTGAGGGATGGAAAGCTTCCGGACCTGCCAAACATTTCCAGGGAGTTTAATCAGCTATTAAAGGTTAGTAATATATTGAGTTATAAATAAATAAGCCTTTTATTCGGACTATTAATAAGTTAATATCATACAAATTAACACTATTCACTACTATTGAGGCAGTATTGAATATAATATTACCAGATATGTACTAATACTACTATTTGGCAAAGGCCTTCTACAACTTCTTCCATAGTACACTGTCCTTTGCTGTTGTAGTCCAAACCTTCCAGCTATCTTTGTTTCTATTTTGCCATCCTCTCTTTCTTTTTCCGATTTTTTTGTGCCTGATTGTAGCCTTTTTGCTCCACTTATCGATTCCTCTTATAGTATAATAATAATAATAATATTGACACACTTTTTACACAAATTATCTTGCCCCAAGTTAAGCATATAAAGCCTGTGTTACGGGTTACAAGACAATGATATATTTAATACAATATACTTACTTAAACATACATAAATTTATATAAACATACATAAATACATTTCAACATCCATGACTCGGAAACAAACATCCATATTCATCATATAAATGGTTGCACCTACCGGGATTCGAACCATGTCCATTCCATCTCCACTTCAATCTTTTCACTTTTACCGAAAAGTCTCCAACTCCTATCGCCAGCCTTATCTTTTCCTGCCCTTTCGCCTAGCATGTCTCTCTCTATTGCGCACTGATAAATTGAAAGTTTGTTGCATTGACTTTTCGTAACAGCCCAGGATTGGCACGTAAGTCATCACATTATGACATATATTGAGTTAACTGGCACTTAATCAGTGTTGGCGGTGTATTAGGTGCCTCTGTTGTCTGGGTTGATCTTCGCCCACCACATCCCATTTTGTTTACGGATTTCAAATTCGTATGAACATTTATTCGACTCTTTGTGGGCAACGCTCGACTCGCTCAAAAGCCGCGGTGATTACATGTCATCAGGTGACTCATAAATATGCTCGTTTGTCCTTTAAAAAAAACAATATGTTGTATTATTATGGCATATGAGAAAATTTATTAAATTAGGCGGTATTTGACTGAAATCCATAATTATCCAAATGTTGTGAGTTTTCTTGAGTGTAAATTCCGCTAAGATTTGTCTTTTAATCAATTCGACAAGTGTTTCGCGTCTACACGAGGCGACCTCAGGAGATGTTGACAAGCCAAATTCTAGCACTTAACTGACTAGTCTTGAATCTTGGCGAAATTTACACCCAAGAAAACACACAACGTTTGGAAAACTATAGTATTTATAAAACAAAAACAGTACACCCATCTAAGTGTTGTGAGCATGCAGCATGTCGAAATAATGTTGTTGTTAGAGCTTCAAATCGAACAGGTACTTGATATTAGAAGCATGATTTCAGGATATGGTGCAGCCGAACCCGAGGTCGCGTCCTTCAGCAGCCAGGATACGAAGACACCCCCTGCTGCACAAGGCGAGCAAGGCACAGCTCCGGCGGGAACTGGCTGCGGCGCGGCTCAACAACGAACTGCTCACCAACAAGCTGAGAGAAGCAGCAAGGTCAGATCTATTAAAACAATATAGTAGTGGAAGCAACACAAATGAATGTTTTTTATGACAATAAGGGGCGTGACGAGCAGGGCGTTCAGCAGCTGATGGTAATACGCCCTGCCCATTACAATGCACCGCCGCTCAGGATTTTTGAAAAACCCATTAATTCTGAACGGCACTTCAATTGCGCTCGTTACCTTGAGAAATAAGATGTTAAGCCTCATTTGCCCAGTAATTTCACTAGCTACGGCGCCCTTTAGACCGAAACACAATAATGCTTACACATGACTGCTTCACGGCAAAAATAGGCGCCGTTGTGGTACCCGTAATCTAGCCGATATCCTGTGCATAGAAGCCTTCCTCTCCCAAAGCTAAATATAAGTTATCTTTGCAGGTGTATAAAATCTCTAACGCCCAACCCAATCCTGAACCAGGAGTCGGCGAAGTTCCGCACGAGGTCCGCGAAACGACTCCAGAAGCCGCGGGTCGACTCGAAACTAGTCGAGATGATCAAGTCTGTCACCTCACCCATCAGAATAGACAGGCAGATCGACAGGCTGGGTAACAAGGAGATGTTGAAATAATATTTAAGTGATTTATAAATTATTGGCATTAAAAAGAAGTTATGGGGCAATGAGAATCATGGTGGGGTAACTAAAATTTTTATATTATTAAGTTTTTAATTCTAATTCAAAATTAATCATTTTGAAAGAACCAGGGTTGCCGAAAAGTGTTTAAACTTGAACTTAAATAAGTATTATTTATTAAATCACTGTTTTTACAATGATATTGTAAAAAAATTATATAGCCCTCTATGGTTCTTATGGCCTCATATTTCAATAAGATTATTTCTAGATATTACCGATCTATCAAATTATTTTATTGTTTCATCGGACAGAAAATAATATTTATTTTGTGATGGCTTTTTTTCCTTACTTTGTGGTGATAACTGGTAACTTCTATGGCGTAATTGTAAGCAGGCAAAATTTGAAAGCATCATAATACAAACCCGAGTTTTAGAGTTTCATATCAATCGGTATGCAGGGTTTGTTTTCAAGTGCCCTAAATTGATTCAAATGGTAGTTGAAAACTAAAATACGATAAAGTTATATATCTTAAAATTTTAACCAATTAATTACAGTTGGTTTTGATACGAAAACATGACTTATAAACGTTTCGTGATTTATTATCTGGACTCTTATTACCTAAATCAAAAATTATTTGTTGAATAATAGTATTTGGATTTAAATTACTCCTTTCTTATTATAATCATAAAAATGGGGTAAATATAAATATATAATAATGAATGGGAATGATGCTAAGTTTTAACAAGAAAAAGGATTCTAATTCAAATTTGAGTTTAAAAGATATTCAATTAATTAAAAGAATAAAATACAGCAATAAGCCATGCGGCACCAAAAGGCAGACGTTTTCGAAAACGTCGAAAAAATTTAGATTTACTGTTAACCTCTATTTTGAGTAATGCACAACACAACTAAGACAAAGTAACATACAAATCGCGAGTGTAAGACGTGGCTTGTCACGCACATTAAAGTCACAAACCTGGCCTGTTTTCATCGTTGTCTAGCAGGCTCTAGAGGCTCTATCTATTCATACGTATTTTTATCTTAGATCATTGTATCTAAGATAAAAATATAGTAAGTTGCGTAACAGCTATTTATATTGCTGATTTAATAAAAAAAATAGTTTTTTTTTCGAAAATAGGCGTGTATACACATTATAGAAGAGGAATCCAAATTCTATCATCAACCATATTGTAATAAAGCTATACCACAGAAATATTCACAATATTTCTTTTTATGATCTTATTTTTGTCTGTCATCAATTACCCCCTTGGATATTAGGGTCAATTAAAAACAAACATTTAGCTGGCTTTCTTAAATTAGTATGTCTGTATACAAATAATGCTGATCCGATTTGACATAAACTTTGAATTAATCCGGTCACACAGATACAAGATATTAAAATGATGACTATTTTTACATAGTTTCCGATTTTCAGCCATTTTAAAAAAAGGTTCAAAAGTATTTTTTTTTTAATATTTACATACTTGATTGACAGTTCTTTTATGCAAAAAGCTTAAACATTTTGAACTTGCAACAGGATTGTACGCTCATATTAAGATATTTATTAACTTATTGAAAAAACATAATGTCAAACCCATATATAAAAAAATGGGTTATTGGTTAATACCAAATGCAGTGTTAATAGCTCGTTTTAAGTTTAAGAACTAAGATATTGCCGATTTTATAAATGACGCCGTTTTACATCTGCTCGCCCCTTGACTTGTTCGGATAATATAAAAACAAATTATTGATAATATAACCGGCCATAATAATACAGCCATAAATCTATATTAGGCGTATTGCAAGGCGTAAGCAATATGCTTGGACATATCATCTAAATGACACACATACACGGTAATTCTACTATTACCATTACACAACTTACGTATTAGAAAAAAAAGAATTAAATTATTAAAACTTTTGTGAAACATTATAACTTTATTTACTAAACACGGCTTTACTCACGTTTTATGTGTGTGGATTGGGTACCGACTAGTTTCGGACCATTCGGAGTTCCTTCATCGAGGTAAGAGTGTAGTGGGTTCGCGTCCCGTCTCATACTGCGGATTTGTGCTCGTAGTGCGCGGCTTCAGAAATGCTATAACTAGTTTACATAAAAAAGTTTATCTCTCAGAAAAATTAATTTCAACGACTTACGAATTATCGATCAGGTGCACGTGTCCTGACGCGAGTTTAACATTTTATACCCATCCCAAGAAATGTGCTCAACGCCGGTAAAGAAGTTTTCATTTCAATAATAAAAACGTTATTTACGGAGAACTATGATCCATCGATTGTTAAGTAAACTTATAATCTAATGGAGTTAGTAATTATAACTTCGAAGAGATATATTTATTTTTATTGAATAAGTTTTGCGTCCATTATTTTAGGCAGGATAAGTAGAAATAATCTTGACTGCATATGTACGATCACTTAGCTGTTCCACATAACCTTTTGGTAATGAAAAATTAGTTATACTGAATTATAACCGATGCGAGAAAGAAAGAATCCCCTCTCAACAATGTCCTCATACAAGGAGTAGTATAAGTTTTGGAATAATAAAAGTTAACATTGTTACTTTTATAATACGTAAGTTATAGATAATTATTAAAGTATGGTAAGGAATCTAACAAAATGCTAATCTTTCTCTCTCTCTCTCTCTTTCTCTCTTTTTTTCTGTAATTTTGGTGTTTCTTTAACCAGTTTGGTGTCGACCTGCTTTAGTTTTCACCCTTTTGCTTCCATCAAATTCGTCACTGCACTTTTCCGTTATCCGTCCATAGCATCTGTTGTCTACCTCTAGGTCTCTTCATTGCTGCACTATGAAAAGTTTGCAATTTCTACTTACTTAGATTTATAGCTCATTTTGGTCGTCATTCCGAAAAGCCCGTTGTACGTTGGAAACAAAAACCAAATAGTTGGATGGACCAAAAACAGCCCGGCTGCTAAGGTTTCTCCTTCTCTCTACTAACAAAATGACGCACCGTGGTTCCATGAAAATGTACGCACAAAGAATCCCACCTATTTAAGTTACCTTAATTGCAAGCAAAGGCAGATTTTATTTATAACGTTGATGATATATTTTTTATGACAATAAGGGACGAGACGTGCCGCTCAGGATTCTTGCCAAACCCAAAAATTCTGAGCGGCACTACAATTACGCTCGTCACCTTTAGACATAAGATGTTGTCTCATATGCCCAGTAAATTCTTTTTGCGTTAAAGTTAAATTATTATTATTATTTTAGTTAACCCGACGTTTCAAGACCTTTTCAGATCTCGTTTTCAGGAGGACTGAAACCCCCTTTTTTAATATATAATATATAGCAGTAATTAAATACGTAAAGCGTGGTCACCTAGCGGAGAATCGCAAGGCGCTTAAGTAGAAACCGAAAGGGTCGAGACACGGACCTGTCGGCGCTTGCGCTTATCTAACGAAATAGTCGCGCAGTGCGGTGATGTGTCACGACTTCATTTATTACTCCATGTATCGCGGTCCTGTGCCAGCTCCTACCAGGTCTTACTATAGGCATCCAGATTGTCAAGCCTTCGTTTTCGGGATCTGCCTCGACGGGGTCTGTCTTTGAGACACCAATGCGTGATGACCTGTGCCCATTGCTCTGTGTGCATCCGACATACATGCCCGGCCCAGTTCCACTTTGGTCCGATAGTTTTTTCACCCACATCAGCAATGCGACTTCGGAAGCGCATTTCTTTATTTCTAATGCGATCGATTAGCTTGCTTTACCTGGAGTTTGTACTTCTGATTTTCATTTATTTGAAGAATCTAATTTTATTACAACATAATTTTCACGAGAATGTAATTACGAGTAAGTACTCTCCTGATATATAGTTTCTCACCAGCCGTATCATATTATATAGTTTATTTTAACACTTGAAACCAATTAGCACTCAAATGCTGCTACAATATTACTTCCAATAACGTGTCTTCAGTTATATTTGTAGTATTAAGCACTATTATCCATTAATAATTGTTTTTAACGTTGAAGTTTGTACAGTATAGGCAATGACGTTCTATACACAGACAAGTCATGACGCATAAAAACAAAGCCAAAATATGGAACATTCTACAAATAAACAACATAATAAACTTTGACTACTATACAAATTTGTTTAAAATATTACTGGTCAATAAGCAGTAAGTAAAACATTCATTCAGTTAAATGCTTCGGACAGTGACACTTGACACACGCGGAGAAAAGTGGGCTTACATTGTCTTTAAGCACACTTCTGCCGTTCCTATATCAGACTGCTTAGATATGTGTATAGAACGACATTGATTATAGGTTATAAATAAATTCCCAGACAAGTTATATCAACTTGCCCCGATACTTCAGAGTAAAATATGATCCGCTAATGTGATAGCTTTTAATTATAAAAAGTAGTCTGGATAATTATAGGATAGGTTTAATGGTAAAAAATATTTATAGAGCAGAGAGACGAATTGCAGGAAGTTTGACTTAACTTCAACAAAACTCAAGTTGAATCTCCGTTACAAAAATAAACTGAGATAATTTAAATATTAATTTCTCTACTAAATCAATCTTGATGATGGTTAAATCTCGGGATTTTCACAGCAAAAAATCCAATCAGATAATTTAATTGCGTCAGTAGTTGGTAGTAAGATATTCGCGCGAGATAGACGCATTCCCACATCAAAACCCTCGCGGCCTTACAAATAGACAGTTTGCTTATGATTGGTTTATTCGGACGTATAATGTTTCCCGCGATTATTTTCAAGGCTGCTTGACATTCGGAAAACTTCAGAATTATGATTGGATAATCCTGAAGTTTTCCGAATATAATATAGTCTATACTATATTCTACAACACTGTCAATAATTGTTTATACAGTATATAATATCTAAAAAAAAATCAATATTTCTTTTAAAGCAATAATTTTTTTGTTTCGTTTATTCCGTAAACCCCAAGATATCTGCGAATGCAATGCAACTGACATCCCAATTAAGTTGGCTGTAGGAGACCCTCAAATATCATTGATTTTCTTATATCATTCAGATGTTTCATTTCTGTAATGAAATAACCTACTAGATGATTACTATGGCTGTAATGACATATAACTTTAACAAACCATGTGAAATAACTTTTAGTTTTTAATTAATTAATATAAATTAAAAATTAATAATATAGTTTTTTTAACCCAAATATAACTCACGGCAAAAAAAGAACGCTACAGAAAGAAAGAGAGAGAGAGACAAAGTAGGTGTGATGTGGCGAGTGATAGAAAAGGGAGATGATTAACAGCACGTTCTCTGTATGCATTTTTGTTTTCAGAAAAATCTGCAAGCAGCAAAATGTAATATTAAAATGACGTGTAATAAACATAATAGTATTGACGTAAAACTAGTGTAGTTGGACATATGGTATTGCAGACTTTTTTGTAGATATTGATACGTTCTATAATAGTGTAGAACATTTTTTTTTTTCTATCATCAATAGTTTCCGCAGCGCACGCGATGACAGATTTTTTTATGACTAATTGTTTCACAAATTGGGTTATATTTTTGCATTTTTATTAGGGATCCATATTTTTTTGCAATTGTAATATAGCCTATGTCACTCAGTAAAGATGCAACTTTCTAATGGTGAAAGAATTTTTGAAATCGGTTCAGTAGTTTTTATGTGAAAACATAAATACAGAAACACAAATGTTTCCTCTTTATAATATTAGTTTAGGTAACATTTATTATTTATTCTTTTTATGTGTACATTATGGGGCCTTAAACATAATTTAGTCCAAAGTTATGTTATCAATGCACATTTCTTCTGTTTAATAATATAGGAGCTGTTTGATAAATATAAGTCATAATTTGCTTGATTCGTTCAGTAATTATTGGCCTATTAATATAAATAAAGTAAAATTTATGAATGATGCGGGACTCGAACCCGCGAGCTCTTGGGTTCCGTCCGAGCCCTCTTTACAACAGCCGTTCGAGTACGAATGGGTTGCAAATTTTGGTATATTTGTTCAACTGATCAACTGTTAAGTAGATCCATTAGGTGGAGCCACAGTCTGGGAGTTTCACATGTTTCATTTATATAATTAATCCCCGAAGTGAGTGTTATCACTTTAAAATAACAAATTGTTCTAGTTATTTAATTATCATAAGTTTTATTGTTTTAAATAAATGATTAATTAAATTCTGGAAACCATATGCTAACTATTCTATCTTAAGATTGTTTTAATTGTTAGCGTATGACAAACCTCACAGGCATTTAAGTGATTTTTTTAAACGTAATTGTAATTTTTAAAATAATAATTGTTCCTTAGCGACTGTAAGTCTTCGTTGATGTTCAAGCACTAACAATTCTTCCAAGTTCTAACGTTTTGTGATAATATGAGAATATAAGATTTTAGATACTATTTAGATTAGTGTAGCAAATATGTTTCTCTAGAAATGCTCTTCCAATATGATGGAGTTTTTGCTGTCATACAGAAACAAGTACCTTTTTCTTTAGCATTGTGCCAAAAATTGATTTTATCAGGTGATTACTTTCATGATATCTTTAATACTGTGTAGCCTCTAAATGGCCATGTTTTTTTGGTATTGGTTTCATCTTTTGGCAGTACAAGCTACTTGATTGAGACTTGAGTGTCGGCGCTGCTTAGCAAATTTGTTCATACTAGAGAGAACAAACATAGCTACAGTAGATTGTTAAGACATTTGGCAAGAAAATCTGTAGGTATAACTTCTGCTAAATATAAATTTAATTGCAACGGAGAACTTAGCGAAGCTCTCAAAACCCATGTGATAGTGTTATTGTATGATGGCCCTCATAAAATTTGGTTGTTTTTGTTCTTATAAATATGTGACAGTAGGAATATTATATTGTAGAATATATATCAATAGTGATTCTAGGGAAACATATTTGGCAGGTTGAAGTGTATAGGAAGGGTCGATTTTATAAAATAAATAAATGAATGTAATATTTATATTGATGTGTAATAAAGGTATAAGTGTAAAATATAATTCATAATATTATTTAAATTGTTTATTAGATATTAGTTAGTGGTATTCTGATTAAAATATGTTAATAATATGGCAACTCTTTTTCGAGTTTACTTTACTATTAAGTGCCTTTTTTTAAGATTTGGAGTTGTTAACACCATGTGCTGACATGAGATAAACTTTAAAATCCTTCGTTAGTGGCACGCTCAGTAATAACAAATCAATGTATCTCTCACTAATAGGAAGAGCAATGTCCAATGAAGCTGTTTCTGCCTGTGCCCCAGGAGTATTGGTAGATGGTATAACATAAATTAACTTCAATAGGGTGTAGTCATGCAAAGTGTTACTGTCGGTTGTACCACCGTCACAGCAGATTTATATTTACTATTAGTCTAAGTTGTTAGCTATCAAATACTTCACTGTAAGTAATCATATTGATTATAATTGTAAGATAAAGTATGTATGTATGTTTGTGACAGACTCACATGGTGGGCGTTAGTATGTAGTACCGATCTCAGCGCTAACCGATACAAATCATATTATATTATCTTTTAGCGGTGTTGCGAGTGTGGTCAAATCTGTCTCGAAATTTATATAGGCCAGCCATGTTTCACACGGAACCGCAAACGAGGGTACTTTGAAAATACCTACGAAATTTTCAGGCTACCCTCTTCTTGTACGGTTTTTTTTTATTTAAATTCAAAAAAATTTGGTGCATTATGGTTCGGCTCCCTACAATAGCGATAATGTGTAATATTATATAAATAATTAATTAGTTGTTTGTATTAATTTTAATGCTGTAGCGTTTTTGAAATTGTTTTGTATAACTTGTTGAATTAACCAAAAATTGTTGATTTGAATAATATTCAGGATTTGACCAAAGTTGGAGTGAGGAAATATGTTTGTATATAAGCTTTTATCTATGTGTATTCAATAAATGTGCTTGTTTCTACTTTCTTGTTTTATTTACTACTAGCAGACCCAGCAAACGTTGTATTGCCGATATTAAAATCGCGATACAAAAGTAACTGTTAATCGTAGATGGGTAAAAATTTTAAGTTGTATGTATTTTTTAATGCTGACTCATAATCAAACAAATTTAAAAAAAAATAAAGCAATAAATCGTGTGGACCACCCTTAACATTTAGGGGGATAAAAAGTAGATGTCCGATTCTCAGACCTACCCAATATGCACTCAAAATTTCATGAGAATCGGTCAAGCCGTTTCGGAGGAGTTCAAAGTTTAACACCATGACACGAGAATTTTACATATTAAGTATATAATATACTTGTAAGTATTACTAGAAATAATATAAGTAAACTAGCGACCTTATAAATAAACATTGGAAAGTTTTGTTACTAATAATAAGTGATTAACAATTTAAAAAAACCCAAAAGAGTAGATACCGAGCGCAGTTGATGCATAAATTCGCAATAATATCGCATGAAATAAGTACGACGTCGCCACGAGCAGTGCCATTTAAAGTGAGCATGACAATCACTGCACCGGGAACTCATCTAAGAAACCTAACAGATGTGTGATACTCCTTAAATTCAACATATTTAAATTGATATTGAATATATTTTTATCAAAATAAAAATGTGATAAGAAAAAAGTAATAACTGAGACTCGGTAGAAATTCTAATGAGCTATATATATCCTATTTCACTGCCAAACAGACTCATCAGTAATGAAGTTTTAAACTGTAATAGACCTTGAATAAGACTTGTCCGTAAGTGGTCTCTTCTATTTTTATTTTTTAAACCTTGTAATTGAAAGTTTTTTAGATTTAATTAATTCATTAATTGATGCCTTCCAATCTAGCTTTATTTGATGATTAAAATAATTATAAACCTTGCACAAAAAAATTTCAAAGTCACTATCACTAATATCTAAAACTCAGTTTTTTTTTGTATGGATTCGATGAATTTATTGTTTTATTGTAAAAATAACAGCCATTAGTATTTTTTATCAATTATATTTGTCTTTTTTTTTTTTTTCATTTTAAATGAACATAGTTTTTGTAAGTATTTGTACATGCAGTAAACTAAAACTACTCTGTAGTGCATGCTGGCAATACCGTCACAGTTTTTTTTTATTTCCAAAGCTTTATCTTCAAGTCAGTCAAAGACGTCAAATTAAGAGTATAGTAATACCAACTTAACTGAATTGGCAAAAATAGGAACTACGGTTGCCACATTGAAATGTCATTCGACTGTCAGTGTCTACTACCTTCGAGTGTTCCGTGTGTTTTATTGCGATACTACGATACGTGTTATGTGTCGTGTGTATGTAAATGTGTCGACATTCCCGACTTTTGTGCACTTTGGCCGACGATGGCGACACCCATCAGTTCACAGATAAGTTGGTCACACTGTATGTCTCTTTCACAACCGTAGATATAAGATGAACACTCGGATGTCGGTTTTTGTTATGCAAACATTGGCGTTGACAGTTGAAGGCAGTTAATCAGCAAAGTTACCATGTTTACGGACAAAAGGTTTTTTTTTATTTATTTATTGAGTGGCACGGGATGCAAGTCCATAGGCCACAGACATAAGTTTGCTTTGTAATGCTGTTATTAAAAATGTTTTGATATTTAATTTAACAAAAACGCAGGTGTTTAAAATAATTGACGTAACTTATTTAGACTATTAATTTATTTAATATTTCATAGGGCATCGCAGTTAGGATTTGTTTAGTGACTGCAAAAGAAAAAACCACACTACCTACAAAAACGGGAAATGTATTAAGGCGGTCGCCGTTCTTTGAAAATTTACAATTTCATGTACATACAAAATACTTTCAAATAAAATTATATATTGAGACGTAAAAGTACTCTGTGGGTGGCAGACAGTGCCAAAAAAAAATTGATATTCAGTTTAATGTAAAACGTGCATTGTGAGTTTATACCAACTCAATAATGTTAATAACGTCGTTATTATGTTAGTATTCCTGCCCATGTGACATATAGAGATGTCAGATTGTAGATGTCGATATCGACTTTATACCGAGGACTAGGACTACAAGTAGGGTCTACTCTTACGACTTTCAAAAATTGGTGTCGAATACACTCAATTTGGCGTTTATCGTTACTTTGAGTATTCAATGTTAACATTTCAGAGTTGTTTGCGTGATTACTTCAAATGATTAATAATGAAACACTTATTGTATTTAATAATTGAACTTCTAGAAAGTTAGCTGAATAAGTAAAAAGTAATTGTATTTATTAATTAAACTAATTGCCAAGACAAAAGCATTTTTACAGTGCTGCTAGAGTACACCGATATGGTTTTACTGTATGGCGAATGCTGCCAAAATTAGCTCTTCGTTCGTATTATGAGATATACGCGAGATGCGCTACATAACTATCATATGGTATGGCGCATCTCGTGTATGCACTACTTATGGCCAGACAATGCTGGGAGCTGTCCAAGGAATCAGGAAAAATTAGCACATAGTACCCTAACACCTGAAAAAGGAGTTTCTTTGCGTTACCTTACATCCTCTTTTCAACGAATCTTATACTATTTCCATAGTAAATATCCAAATCTGCAGGTGGTGCTGCCCCGAGTGAAGCTGATTAAAGAGTCTTACTGCCAAGTGGGTACTAGAAAAAATGTCTCACCAACAGTTCCACTCAGATGTGTTTTGGACAGGGAAAAGCACGTTTACTCGAAACGGCATGTGGAACCGACAAACGATGTGTCACTGGATCCATACGAATCCCCATTTATTGAGGGAATCTTCCCATCAGAAAAGTGTTCTGTTAATTTTTGGGCAGTCATTCACGAAGACTGAATAATCTGCCCTGTTTTATCAACGAAAACATAGAACTTGTTAACGGCCCAATAAGTGGATATGGTTGCAGTTAGACGGAGCTTCTCCACATTCCATGTTTCTCGTGACCAGCTTATCACGGTGTTTGGAAAATAATGGATTGGGCGCTTCCACCCTCGCAGGTGATGCTCGGTTGCCCAACCCCACTCCTCTCTTTTTATGGGGTTTTATAAAACAACAGGGTATTATTTTAAGACAATAGTTAAAAAATTTAAAAGTATATATTTTGTGCTAATTTTGGCCAAATTTTGTATTGTATTACACCAACTTTGTGTGAAATATGTAAAAGTAATTGTTCAAAGCAGCATGAAAACAAAATGGCGGTTTGTATGCATGTGTGTTCTGTCGGATGAGTGCCGGAATTTATTGAAGGTACCTAATTGTCTTCTTTTCACATTTAAATTATTATCTGATTTTAATTCAGATACATTTTTTGTTAATTTCTCCAAAAGAAGTAAGTTTCCTTCCAAGAGTAGCCTTAGTATCATGAACCCAACCCATAACTTTAACCAAACGATACTAGATTTATTACCCAAATTTTCATCGATTTCTATTATTTTTTTTTAATCGGAAGGTCTGGAGTTTTTTAATAATAATGTGTTATCATCTAATAATATATATGGTATATGGCAGCACCTATAACAGAAAACTAAATTGCCAGGCCTATAGCCTTGCATCCCGTGTCACTAAATAAATTAAAAAAAACCTAATTGCCAATAATTGAGATAATAATTATTATTTATTATTAGCATGTATCTACGATCGTGCGGGCGTACATTGAGAAATGCGAATTTTGTTTACCCCTATTTAGATTAATGAAAAATATTACTTTTTAGTATGCAAAAGTTTTTTTCTGGCTCTTAATTGTAGTACTTACGGATAATTGTGTCATAATAATGTGCATTTTATGAAGGGATTTCCTCAAGTCATAATAAATCGATTGCTCGAACTCAAGTTTTGCTGGTGTAATTTCTTACAATAACAATATAGGTGTGTTAAAAATGAGCTTTTTTGTAATGTGTAAGTGTACAAATAATTATGTTTAGTGTTAACCCTGTTGGATTATTGTCTGAATGATAAATCACCACCTGCACCGGTCGTAAGTGAATTTTTAAATTTATAAACAATATTATTAACTGTCGGGCTCATGCGAAATTGACCTCCTTAAGGTCATCTTTTCTTCTTTATTTGATATATAAATACCTATACAAATGTTTAATTAAAAAAAAAATGTTTTTGTTATTGTTTACTATGTTAAAACCAGGATGAACCAAAGCAAAACCTTACGTAGATTTTAGTTAAATAATTAAATTCTTATTGAAAATTTGTGACGGCCTGGATAATAGCTAGTGTCCACAAAATAATATACAAATCTTGATAGTCAATACATCTCTTAATATTTTTACTGAACTGTAAGACTGTACTTATTTTTCAGCAAAGTGTTTTTATAGACACCAAATTTATTAGCTTACAATAATTTGTTACATTTTTATAAAAATTTATAAAAAAATAATACAAATTAAATTAGAAAAAAACATTATGATGATGGACCTGAACCTGCAACCTCTCACTTTATGTGAGAGTGCTCTTTCCACTGAGCCAACCATTAGAGTTATGTATAGTTGATAAATCTTCTATGTCTTTTTCAACTCTCAGGTTGTGGCTTCATCTACAGGATCTACTTTACAGTTGATAACCTGCTCAACCCCAATATTTGCATATTAGGAAATTGACTTGAGATGTCGCTCTTTCAAGTCTAAACAATTTGTTATTTTTTAAAGTGAGGGACCAATTGATTATATATATTGTAGGTAATTTTATTATTGAGGCCATACAATTTTAATGTTTGTCTGTGTGTGTACATGCTCACCTCAGAACCTCCTCAACATATTTGAATGTTTCACCCATTTTATTCCAATAATTAGTATAGTTAATTTTTTTTATGTAAATGATATCCCAAAATCTACTCCCACTAATTTATTGACTGATCTATGCATATAATATGATTAAAAAAGCGGCTGAGTGCAAGTCAGACTCACCCATGAAGGGTTCCAAGGCAGCAAGTAGCATAATATAAAAGTTGTATAGAAAGGAAAATGATATTAAATTATCCTCAAAATCATACAGTGCAAATGAGCTCTCATCATTTAAACAAATTAAAAAAAAAATAACATACTAGATCTCTTGCAAACCAATAGAAACCTACAAATAAAATTTGGAAAAACAAAACGATGCGGGATTCAAACCCACGACCTCCGACGTTCTGTGCCGGTGCTCTAAACCACTGTGCTAACCGTTCCGCTGAGCAATAGAAACCTGAATCTCATTTTTGAAGACCTATCCATAGATGTATGGATGTGATGAAAAAAAATTTTTTGAGGAATCCCCAAAATTTATTGTATATTTCTATATTTGAGTGAAAATGCTTATGCGGTTCAAAGAATATATCTACTTACCAAGTTTTAACAGTATAGTTCTTATAGTTTTGGAAAAAAGTGGCTGTGACATACACAGACAGAGAGACATGATGAATCTATAAGGGTTCGTTTTTTACCATTTTGCTATGGAACCCTAAAAACCTATTTTATTTGATTTCATAACGATGATTGTGTTTTCTATGTGATATATGTTATTATTATAATTGAGCTTTATTATGCACACATTTAAGGTTTTTTCATAGGAGAAAGATGCCATTAAAATTTCAAAGACAACTGTTAAAAGTTTGTGAATTGCTGATTTAAATGTGAAAAAAGATGCATTTTGTACATCTAGAATCCTTGGATTCTGAAGAAAGAAACATATACTGTACCCAACAAAATTCAATATGCAAGTAACAATTAAATTCTTCTTCTTCGTCGGATTACTCTTGACAGAGCAGTCGTGGTAACGTCGAACGACGAACTATTCTACGCCAGTTATCCCTGGCTGTTGCTTCTCTGGCACATGTGTTGAGGGGAGTATTGGTTAGGGCTTTGATCTGGTCTGTCCAGCGCATAGGGGAGCGTCCTCTTGACCTACTGCCGTTGACCCTTCCCTGAACAACAAGTCTCTCTATGGCATGCTCTCCACATCGCGTGATAAGTCCGAAGTATCTGAGGATAAGGGCTCTGACTATAGATGAAAGCCTTTCTTTCACCTTGAGCTCTTCAAGTATCGAGACGTTTGTGCGGCGTTGTGTCCAAGATACTCGTAGCATTCGTCTCCAACACCACATTTCTAGTGCGTCAATCCTTTGTCTCTCTCGTTTTTTAAACAATTAAATGCTCCTGCTATATTAATGCTATCACAATTTTTACTTGGCCTACTTTAATTGGCTTCATGACATACTGATGATTCAAGGGTGTCGTTTCAATATTTTATGTCATTGTCACTCCCTATGGTAAATAAATATATATTTCTACTAGCTGGTTCGACAGACATTGTTCTGTACATAAAAAAATAAAATACTGTTTTTATGAATTGTCAATAATATTTCATATAATCAAGAATTATTTCGTAAAATATGGTCCCTGTTGTTATAGTGAAATTGTTTCACAGTAGAACTGTCAAACCGTGCGTCAATAAATTTTCTCATAGAAAATATGTCCATGCAAAACAAATATTGGAAATAAAAATAATTATGGGTCCTAAATCGAAATAAAAACTATCCTATCTCTCAAGTTGGACTAAACTGCACTCCATGAAGTAATCCTCAATTAAATCCGTTCATTAGTTTAGGAATCCATTGCGCACAAACAACATGTCACATCATTTATATATATTAAGATTTCTAAGCCTCCTGGCTGGATTAAATACTGATATTGTAAATACTCAAAGTATACCTGATGTGTGTCAAACAATTTGATTTCATATAGTGTAAATTAGATATGTATAAGCTGTAATCAGCATTCGTAGCAATTAAAGCAGAAGTTGAACAAAGTGACGCTAATTAGTATGAAAGTATTCTAACGTGTTCTTAAAAATGAAAGTGTGCAAAAATTATGTGTTAATTGTGCTACTCTCATTACAATAACTGTTGATGTTGTGGTTAATTTACAAGGTGATTTTTATATTTTACTTGGCACCCATAAAATATTGTAGATTTTATTATAACAACAAGAAGTTATTTTTTTGGAGTAATAAAACAAATTTATTCCTCGAGCTATTTTACGTTTGTTGTAAAAACAATATTATTGTTATAAAGAAGGTATTAAATACAACCAATGAAAATATCTTTATATAGGTATTTTTTATAATTTTTCTGTATTGACAGTGAACTCCTCCTAAAAAGCTGCACCGATTTGAATGAAATTTACTGTATGTGTTCAAGTGGATTCGAGGATGATTTAGATTCACTATAAAACTACCTCCTAAATGGCTCGACCGATTTTGATGATTTTTTAGATTCACAATACAGTCAATATGATAATTGTCTAAAACAATCCATACAATTGGCAGTGAAGAATTTTCACATGGAAAGAGTGCATGCTTTTTCTTTATTTCAGTATTTATGGCAAGACTAGGTATTTATTATACAGTTTTAAATTAAAAAAAATAATTTCTCTTTACTTAATTAATGATTATTTAATTAGTTAGACGTTATATATAACTAAATTATATGATACTAGCGCACACGACAGACATTGTCCTGTACACACGAGTTAAATTGGAAAAATCCTACAGACATTAGGAGATGACTAACAGACATAGTAGAATTAATTATTTCTTATCAAGCGCCTAAACACAGTTTAATGGTGCCATCTTTGATAATGACCAACTTCTTTACAAACTTCCACTCCCTTTTTTTTTAACGCTGAAAAATCCTCATGGATACCCGACAAGCGCGGGGGGCACGGTTGAGTAATGCCGGACTCTTACCAGCTAAAAACCAGCGGTGTTCCTCCTCACCGTCTTCCGGCAGAGTTGCGTAACTGATACCCATCTTGTGGGGAGCCCACCTGTGGCGCCACTCACCATTCAACCTGGCGTGCTGGAACACGGGACACGCCAGCCGTCTCGAGGGTTTTCTCCAACTGGGCGATGGTACCCCCCGGTTCCACCACCCGGAGACCCACATTAAGGGGGAACGTGGCGCTCATGTGCCAAGCGCCTCCGTGCCATTCTCTAGTGGCGGATTGGGTTCGACGGGGGATTGCCTTCTCTCACCCGCTCCACTATCCATGGTAATTTTTTAGAGAGGATTTCTTCCTCGCGGCCCCCACCGGAGTAGCGGCCCTCTCCCATGACGCCCACGTTTCAGGGAGCGAGTTGGCCGACGGTGACCTAAGCCATGCTGCCAGTCTCGCGACCGACAGCCCGTCGCCCCCACCCTAAATAACCCTTTCCCCCCCACTCTGGTCCCACCCACAGCGCCCTCTGCTAAATCAGAGGGACACGTGGAGAGACACACTCTCCAAGCCTGTCCTTATGGGTAGCCCTGTACGGCATAGCCTTGGAGATCCTTGGGACACGCAAGCCCCCCCACCACGACAAGGTGGCAGCACGATCGGGGGGGA
Source organism: Leptidea juvernica (assembly GCA_949711755.1). NCBI lineage: Eukaryota > Metazoa > Arthropoda > Insecta > Lepidoptera > Pieridae > Leptidea > Leptidea juvernica. The sequence continues at coordinate 4,775,341 of CATIXQ010000029.1, read as the reverse complement.
AACTTCCACTCGATCTTTCAACCCCTCTAAACCTCATTTTAAAGCCGTAAAAGGTAGCCTATGTCCTTTTCCAAGTTCTAGTCGTTCTCTGTACTAAATTTCATTAAAATCGTTTCAGTGGTTTAGACGTGAAAGTGTAACAAACAAACTTACATTCGCATGTTATAATATTAGAAGGGATTATACTCATGTAGGTGTACTTAATCATCATTTCAGTAATATAATATGCTAAAATACTCAGTTTATGTTAATAAACATAAAAATTTATATCTGTGTACTGAACTCAATACATATACTAATTTGTACCCGAAGACATTTTCATACAGTTTCAAAATACGGCCACTAGCAGTCACTTCAAATTATAAGGTGGTAAAATTGTCGCAGGAAAAAAAAAACAAAATATAATGTGATACTTCAGAAACGAACGATTTTTATGGTTTAGGGTACCACCAACGTATTTAGTTCAGTAAAGAAATCTTTTCTTATATCATGTTTTAAGTATTGCTGGTATGTACCTTAAATTTAGTATATATATTCAAAACGATTATTTTAGGGTATTCTTTATAGAAGATATAGTTCTCATTCCTACCTAAAATAGATTCAAATTCAAATAATTTTATTCAAAATAGAAAATAAAAAACTATGTACCCATTCGAAAAAGTATGTCTGAGAAGAAAGGGCGCAACAAACTCAGCGGGCTACTTTTATTTTTTCATAAATAATATGGTTACCATGTAATATTGTACAATAAAACTTAAAAAAACTAATAAATAAATAAACTAACATCATTAAGAAAGACATTTATATACCAAGAATATTAATACTATAAGTAAGATAGAAGCACGGTTGACGACCCTAACACAGGTGAAGTCGTCGTATCGCATTCGAGTGATGAATAAATAACATTGTGTATTGCAGTCACGTAATGCATTGAGGACGGCACGCATAGAGACTCACGTCCTATGTGACTGATGTTTATTAAATCATTTAAATCATTCGTTTGTTATTTATTGTCAATTAGACTATAACGGCCTTACAAATAAAATTGGCATAAAATTATAACTAATCATAAACCAAGAATATTTAAAATGTTTACAAATAGACATTTTTCTTACGAATGGTTTGTTCGGACGTAGGTATAACGTTTCCCGCGTTTATTTGCAAGGCAGCTTGTCATTGGGAAAACTTCAGAATAATTATTATCATTGTATTGACAGTGTTGTCAACGATATTGTAAACATTTTGCATTTTCTTTGTTTATCATCAGTTATAACTTTATACCAAGTTTATTTGTAAGGCCGTTTATATGTGATATATTAACCGAATTCAATCAATAATGACTTCAGATCTTGGGTAAAGTTATTTTAAATTATAGTTATTTAAAAGTCGCTTTGAGGAAACGGATTCTCCTTACATAAACAATGAATTGAAGCTCTAAAGGTTGATGCATCCAATATACGATAGTTTATATTTATTCTTTATTGATGTTATGAAATATTTGGTATATAATATTGGGTGCACCACCCTACAAAATTTGTTCTATGTTTTTATATTACAGCCATTGTAGAATACTCCATTTGATTGAAAAGAAGGGCCGTTCAGTTTCTTGTATGTTCTTCTTACGAGCTCTATTTATCCGAATATAATATTCAGTAATTTAAAAGAAATATTTATAGTGAAAATTCATAAGCGCTTAGTTTAAGCCTAATTGAATAAAGTTTATTTGACTTTGACTAACGATTTTTAACGTCCCTTATTTTCTTAAAAAAAAATATGGGGGTAAAGGTAAAAATAATCTGTAAGAGGTAAATACCAACATTGTATTGGACCGTTTATGAGTTTGTATAGAAACATTACGCCGGCGAGATATCTCAGATCAAGCAATGACATGATAATATTAATTTATTTTGGTTCCATAGTTACCAGTTGTATTTTATGGTTAAACGCTTAGGTACTATATACCAGGTACCCACTATTTAGCAGTGGAACGCTCCTTTGCACAGGATGCCGGCTAGATTATGGGTGCAAAAACGGCGGCAATTTCTGCAGTGAAGAAATAATGTAAACGTTATTGTATTAATATAAAGCTAGTGAAATTACTGGATAAATGAGGCTTAACATCTTATGTCTCAAGGTGACGAGCGCAATTGTAGTGCCGCTCAATTTTTGATTTTTTCAAATGGCGTATCAATTATCATCAGCTGTACGTACCTACTACTCGTCCCTTTTTTTCATAAAAAAAATTCATAGGTAGAATTTTTTGTGTTGTATAAAGTATAAAAATGTTTATGTGGTATAAGGTTACTACCTTCTTAATTATAACTTAAATTACTGTCGTAATGATACCACAGATTGGGAATAGAGCGACCGCCCTCAGACTATTTAATAATAAATTTACTTAATTTTACGAAATTTTGTTTCGAAGCACGCTGGGTTGCTTGCGCCCGTTCTTCTCAGGCCGAAGGCATAAATTTTAGAATGGGTGGTAGTTTATTTATGGAAAAGGAGGACAAACGAGCGTACGGGTCACCTGGTGTTAAGTCATCATATTCTCTTGCAACACCAGAGGAATAACAGGAGCGTTAGCGACCCTTAAAGAAGGTGTACGTGCTTTTTGTGAAGGTACGTATGTCGTATCGTCCCGGAAACACCGCACAAGGAAGCTCATTGCACAGCTTTGTTGTACATGGAAGAAAGTCCTTATGTTAAAGTATTCACACTGGTTCAAACATGAATCGAATTTGGTATCGCAGTATGATATAGGGCGATAAACGCTGAATATAAAACGCTGTGGAAAGTGGAAAGCTAGGCGGACGTACTGACGTAGAAACCGGACCGACGCGTGAATCAGCAATATGTCCATTCGTAAGTCATACTAGTACCTACATTGTTCACCAATGTCAAGCTGGCGATTCGATTCCTTTGCAATTTGTAGCCACAAGTAGTGGAACCAAACATTCTTTATACGGCCTTACAAATTAACTGCATTCTGCAAATGAAAAGCGCTTATTACACTTCACTGAACTTAGTCGTCTGAAATCAGTCGCTTCTGAATTTAGGCAATCTAGTATCCTAAATTCAGAAATCAGGATGGTTTCTGACTGACTAATTTAGAAACGCATTTAGGTAGGTGTAATCCCATTAAGTTACTGATTTCTGTCGCTCGTGGCTCTTCGTTCGTGGAGGACGCATCTAATTTTGTTTTGTGTTCCCGAATAATAGTAATAGCCCAACAAGTTTCAGGGATCATTTGTGTCAGCAGGCGTTGGGATATTAAAGGACTGAATTTTAAATCTTGATTTGAATTTTCTGTTGCAATAAATCTTAGTGTTACGACCAATCTTTCTTTTGCAACAAAACTGTTTAAAACTGTCTTGTAGAATAGTATCTTGCTTTAAAATAAACGGTGTCACAAGATTTAGTTATATGTCAAACGATCTCGAATCTATTCGTAGATAATTTGCATATCCTTGTTTTATTCTCAGGTATAACTTTATACCAAGTTTATTTGTTGCCGATAGCGTTAAACTACACCTATGATAAGAATAAAAATGAATTAGTATAATACGAGATCTGGCTTCAAGATTACTGCTATACTCGGAATCAGTATAACTCCAAAAACAATTAATTGCTAGTTCCAGCACTTAGTAACGTACTTCTTACTAGGTATTAATAACCAGTGCCGGATGTAACAGCGCGGGGCCCTTAGCAAATTCTTTCAAAGATTCCTTAATCTATCATATTGGAAATAGTCGGTTACGCAGCGACTGATTTGTATGAGTTTAACGTTTTGTGGCATCAAGTAAATGCAATATACTACTAAGTTCATTCAAAAAATTGCCCTCATACAGATGAGTGAGTTTTAAATTTAAATATGCGAGGCCCCCTTTCGTGCGGGCCCGTAAAAATTGCAACCCTTTCTACGTGGTTAATCCGTCACTGCTAATAACTCGTTACATACGCCGGTTGGACTTTAGCTGTGTTATTTATAAACGCGAAGTAAAGTTTTTCAAAATTTAATTTTATTTGTTTTTATCTTACCTTTGTCACTACAGAATAACATTTTTTAAATGAAAATACGGGACGAGGCGAGCAGGACGTTCCTCGAGGTAATTCATACGCTCTACCCATTACGATGCAGTGCCGTTCCGGATTCTTGAAAAGCCCAAAAATTCTGAGCGGCTCTACAATTGCGCTCGTCACCTTGAGACATAAGATGTTCAGTCTCATTTGCCCAGTAATTTCACTAGCTACGGCGCCCTTCAGACCGAAACACAGTAATGCTAACACATTACTGCTTAACGGCAGAAATAGGCGCCGTTGTGGTACCCATAATCTAGTCGGCGTCCTGTGCAAAGAAGCCTCCCACTGGTGAACATGACAGGGAAAAGTAAGTTACTCCAAGTATTAATACTTGGAGTAACTTTTCATTGCGTTTGTTAATAAGAGTAGGTGTATTCACGGACCAGTAAAAAAAGAAGGACTCCGCGCCGTGATATTAGCTTACCTTTATGCTAGTGTGTGTGCGGTTACGGGGTATACCAGATACACAATTTTTTCTCCCTTAAATAACCATATACCCACTAACACTTTTATATTATTGTTTTTACACTTTTTCACAACGCACAACACGCATTTTTTTATATATTTTATTGCGACGCAAACTGATCTGTCACAGACGATGGCAAATCTCATAATGGCGGCCGATCGGCTTGTATTAGTGTAAGTGTATGCGTGGGGCTATGTATTTACACGTTTACTGGCTTATTTTGGTGCCTCACTGTTATGTAAGGTGACACGGAGTCCTTATTTTTTTACTCGTCCGTGGGTGCATTGTGCCTTTAGACTAACAAATCTTAGCGGAATCAAAACTAACGAGAACCCATTACATTTACCGTTATTTTAAAGTCAGTATTCCATAAAAAACAAGCAATTAAAACACCTTTGGCAAACACACCTTTGCTTTCCACGATCTTTTCATGCGACGATCCATTAATTTCAAATCACTTGCGTAATTGTTCGCCCAGTTCAATAAATTATAAAAAAAAACAACACGGCAAAACTGATAATGTACTGTTTCAGTATCAATCAACAAGTTCTTAATTGCTGCAATACTGTCGCAATTATTTCTGACGGGGCTGCAACAAATTATTTTCAAGGCTCGGTCTAGAAATACAAATAGAAATAGCCATTGCAAAATAATACAGCACCTTCTTGTAATGTTACTAGATCCTAGGTCCTAGTTACGAGCTCCTGGCCGTTCCCAAAATTCAGTCTATCTCTTACTTGAGATAAAAATCGTAACTATCGTTGACTTTTCTGTCCCACCTCATCCGTACACGCTGTCTGTCAATGGGACGACGTATATCTTACCAGCGATAGAAGTTCGTATGGAAATTGCAACTCACGCGTCCCAATATAAGGCGATAAGAATTACTTATCGGGTATATTGGGACAGCTTCAGATTATTGACAGCTTACGAGGGCTGCACTAAAAGTATCGGGAATGGAATATTTCCACTGTTCCTGTCATATTAAAATCTTTTTAATTGAAAACTCCTTGGTTTTAAAAATCGTATACCATTTATTTATTTAAAAAAAAGATTCTCGGTGTTGTCACAAGGTCTTTTCAAACTTGTTTAGTCGTTGAGAAAATGGAATTGACTCGAGAAAATTCTAGAGCGATGATTTATTATGACTTTCGAAGTGGTTTAACACAAAAACAGTGTGTTGACCGGATGTTTTCTGCATTTGGTGATGAAGCCCCATCCAAAACCACAATTTATCGCTGGTTTCCTGAAATTCAACGTGGACGTGTCAAGCTCAGTGATAATCCCCGTAAAGGTCGTCCAAAAACTGCAGTCACCAAAGAAAACGTTGATGCTGTGCGTAAGCTGATTGAGGAAGATCGACATGTGACATACCGCGAAATTCAGGCAACTTTAGACATTGGCATGAGTCAAATACAAATATTCTTGCATGGACAATTAGGTGTAAAAAAATTGATTTCCCGATGGATACCGCATTTGCTCTCAAGCAAAAAGCGGCCCGCGTTACTTGGTGCGTCAGAATTCTCGAAAGATTCCACGCAGGATCCTCAAATGCTGTATACAACATCGTATCAGGTGACGAATCCTGGATATATGCGTACGAACCCGAAACAAAAAACCAGTCACGAGTTTGGGTGTTCGTAAATGAGTTAAAGCTAACAAAAATTGTTCGTTCATGGAGTGTTGCATAAAAATGGTTGCCACGTTTGTCTCCAAAACTAGCCATGTTGCGACTATTCCTCTTGAGGGACAAAGAACGGTTAATGCAGAATGGTATGCTAGCATTTGTTTGCTACAAGTCTTTTCTGAACCTCGTAAAGAGAACTGCAACCGCCGCATCATCCTTCATCACGACAATGCGAGTTCTCACACCGCGCACAGATCAAAAGAGTTTTTAGAGCAAGAACACATAGAAATATTAGACTATCCGCCGTACAGCCCCAACCTAAGCCCTAACGATTTCTATACTTTACCTAAAATAAAGAATAAATTGCGTGGTCAGAGATTTACATCACCTGAAGAAGCTGTGGACGCCTACAAAACGGCCATTTTGGAGACTCCAACTTCCGAATGAAATGGTTGCTTCAATGATTGGTTCCATCGTATGGAAAAATGTGTCAAATTTCGTTGAGAATACTTCGAAAAGCAATAAATACATTTTTAAATAGTAATGTTGTGTCACTTCCTTGGTTCCCGAAATTTTCAGTGCCGCCCTCGTATTACTGACAGTCGCAGGTAGTAATATCTCTATCTGTAGGCCGTTCCGAATATACTATATATTGGGAACGGCCGTTATATATACCATATATGAATGAATATGGTGTATTTCAGTATATTATTAGGGGCGTAGCTACCGCCGTAGCAATTATACAGACGTGCGTAAGCAAAAATTAATAAATTAATAATAAAACTTTTGATAATTGCTGATAAAAGGCAAAGAGAGTGTATATTTAATATGAATTGTTTTTAAACAATTTTGGAAAAAGTGACAGATAATTATGATGAATAAATATTTCTTTTAATTTTATGCAGACTTTTTGTTCTTTTGTGAGAAATCTTTGCCCCTTCATAAGGGCCCCCAATTAAATTTTTATACGGGGCCCCAACAAAGCCCACTACGCCACTGTATATAATCTAATTACGGAAACTCTTCAACAACCTGCAAATATTATATTATCATCGGTAAGTGTATTTCAAACTAAATTGCAAATTTCTTTTTAAATAAAATAAATGGCGGTCATTTGTCACTACGATTTTTATTAATTCATTCGTATCGTCATCATTTTGAACACCATTGCTACTAGTCCTTCAATATCCGAAGCGTTGCAAGCGTACGTAGCAATGTATTGTTAGGCCAGTCGTCTAAGCAAAAAAAGGGTCAATCGCGAGATAGCAGATAATTAGCTATTCACACATTTATTTTGGTATTCTAAGTCTCGTGTCCCCGTCGTAAGTTATTCAAGGTCAAAATTTTGTTTATTATTTGAAAACTTGTAATTCTTGTCCACTGGTTGTGGATCAGTAGACATAGAGTATGTAGTGGTACAGTAGAAGTTTGATATAAACGACCTAGTTCTAGTTCACCAAATAACGTCAGGGTGTCGAATTTGCGTGACGGTGTGCGCGCGCATCGCATAATAATTCACTCTGATAAGTATAACGTCCAAAACGACTTGAACGTAGATTTCAGTTTTACTTTGATGCAGACACAGTAACCGTTAATAAATACACGTATCGTGCGAGGTTGTTTTGGTTGTAAATGTGACGTACGAGGCGAGGCTGTAAGGCTTGTGTGCCAGTGCTATGCTGGGCTATACTAAGAGATTAAATAGACTTACAATATATTAGCTTATAGACAATTGAAGCCTGTGAAAGAGAATTATATCTCTAAGGGAGATACAGAAGATTGTAAAGGTTAACGAACCTATTGTTACTTCACGGCCGATTTGGATTTACAGGACACATTGACAAATCACACGTATTATCGGCCTGAGATAAGTCTATGAGATTGTATTTATTAGTAATTAATAGCGCAACATTTGATATAAAATAATAATCTTTATATTATGTACTTTGTGGTTAAAAGACGATTATTGACTAAATGACACAAATTTTTTGAAATGTTTGTCTGTTTATAACTCAAGAACGACTTGCACGATCTTGATGAAAATCGTAGACAGATTGTGCTTCTGCTCATTGATACGCTGTAATATGAAGGATATAATATGATGATTATATTCTAACCGTGACTACGTCTGCATTAAATTCGTAATCGCGCATCATATCATAAATTTTTTAGAATTAAATGTATCCTCTGTTCATCTCTACCCCAGTTGTGTATAAAATTTCATGATTAGATGTGTCGTTAACGCGTAAAAACAATAACAAACTATTTTTTTTACGTCATTTTATATATTTTTAACTTGGTATAAAGTTATAACTGATGATATACAAAGAAAATGCAAAATGTTGACATTATCGTTGACAACATTGTCAATACAATGATAATTCTGAAGTTTTCATAATGCCTTGCAAATAAAAGCGGGAAACGTTATACGTCCGAACAAACCATTCGTAAGCAAAATGTCTATTTGTAAACATTTTACATATTCTTGGTTAACGCTTAGGTTATAACTTTATGCCAATTTTATTTGTAAGGCCGTTTGTGTTCTGGTTTGCACTGCTATTGCTTTTATATGCGTATAACAACCAGCCTTGGCTTAAAACAAAAAAAGATTGCTGTGCCTGCTTCTTATAACAATCGTAAGAAACAAATTCCATCATCTTTGAAAATTACAATAACAAAAAACAACCGCCTTCAAAAACACTATTCCAAAACTATAGATATAATGTGCACTAAAAAGTACAAAAATAATTGCGTATTATTATACAATCTAATTAATTAATCTTATTCTAGTTACGATTATTGTTATTTTTGGATCGGTGTCCTTCCGCCGCGAACCGCTCTCGCCTCCCCACGACTCAAGCACATCTCACCTATAACTATGTATGTAGTAACAAATCTATCTTGGATGACAATATCCTTTGACAAATATCCTTTCCAATAAAAAAAGAATCATCGAAATCGGTGGCGTGATATTGAGTCATTCGTAAATTTATCATCCACTTTGCTATACGTATGTATAGCAAATTTAAGACTTATGGTTTTCTCATGGATGCCATTGTCAGATCTGGACCAAATTCGGTTTCAAAAATCATCAAAATCGGTTCACCCAGTCGAAAGTTTTGAGGTAACAAACATAAAAAAGAACCTCCTCCTTTTTTGAAGTCGGTGAAAAAGTACTTTTTGCAGTAATATGTGCGTAAGTACGAATTGCACGTTTTTCGTCCAATTAAAATCGACAAACTGCGTTTTCTGTATATAGTACTAACAGCATATTGTTTCAACTGCCAATTGCTTATATATAATATATAGCAGAGGATATTATTGTACTGGAACACAAGACTTTCTGAAACATTTGGGTTTGGCTTTCAAAGGTCACTCGGTGATTCATAGCTTGCAAACGACGCACCCTTTGTATCGATCCCTTTCAGTAGGAAGATAGGGTTGTTTTGACAATATAGCATACCCAACGTGTTAAAATGAGGTCAAGTTCCGGAGTTATGACTTATGACGAAAGAGGTTCTAAATACCAACAACATAAATATTTTTTTAGTTTTTATCTAAATGCCAACTGTTTTTGTAAACCTATAAAAACCTAAAATAATTTTTTTCTTGTAATAAAATTTTCCAAGTAATTCCTTTGACTTACAAACATCCTTTTTATATTTGACAACGCAAAATTATGAGGGACTTTTGATATTTTTGAAGTGGAAACTTCTTTAGCGGCATTGAGCACTTTTCTTGGGATGGGTATAAAATAACATACTCGTGTACACGTGACCCGATCGAAAAGACATTCGTTGAAATTATGGATGAAAGTTGAGTTTTCTGAGGGACAAACTTTTTAATGTAAAATAATTGTAATAGTTTTGAAGTGTTAAATTTTTATGTTAAGTATTTAAATTGTCATTTTTGTGTACGATAGCGCAATAAATGAATATTGTATTTAACCACATAAATGCTAGTACGAGACATGCCTTTTAAGTTTTGTCGTTTGAAGAAAAGAGAACACCACTAGAAACTTATACTCGCTTAACTTAGTACTTTTTATTGTTTTTCAAAGTATTCACCACGTAGCTTAATACACTTATCCATTCGTTCAAACCAGTTATTATAACATTTATTCCACTCTAAAGTGAGGGTGTTCAAAATGGCTGACTTGATAGCGTCGACTACTTTTTCAGCAGATTTGAACCTTTGACCACGAAGACGTTTCTTAATTTTAGGAAATGTAATGAAATCGTTTGGGCTTAGGTCAGGCATGGAAGAAGAATTTCTACTTTTTCCTGCTTCAAATACTCAATAGTTTGACGAGCGATGTGTGAGCTTGCGTTAACGTGGTGCAGGATGATGCGTCGCTTTGAGTTAGATTTTCGAAGTTCGGTGATGACTTGTGGTAAACAAACTGTGGTAAACAACTCTGCGTTAACCGTTCTACGATCTTCAAGTGCAATAGTCGCAACATGGCCGGTTTTTCCAACGAACGTGGCCACCATCTTCTTTGAAGTGCTTCGAGACGAACAACTTTAGTCGGCTTTGGCTCGTGTTGGAAGACCCAGATTGTAGATTGTTGTTTAGAATCAGGATCGTAGGCATAAGATTCGTCACCACTGATGATATCTTAGACGTGATTTGACTCGGTTGAACCTTTGCAGAGTTTTCCTACACCATCTGACGCGGGCCGCCTTGCGATTGTCGGAAAGCAGTTGCGCTATCCAACGGCAAACTAGGTTTCTCACACCAAGCGCTTCATGCAAGATCTTCAGAATGGTTGTCCTTGAGATACCTAAAAGAGCCTCTATATCTCGATACGTCACATGACGATTTTCGAGAATTAGTTGTCTCACGGCAATGATGTTATCTTCAGTAAAGGCGGATTTTGGACGTCCTTCGCGAGATTTGTCACTAACACTAGTATGCCCACGCTGGAATACTAAATACCAGTGTTCGACAGTCCGGAGACATGGGGCTTCATCACTGAACACAGATGTCAGCTCTTCAAAACACTGAAGCCGTGTCAGGCCTCTTCTCAAGTTGTAGAAAATTATTGCACGCACATTTTCCTTAGAAAGATTCATTTTCGTACGTAACTTGACAGATTCCAATCGATCCCGTGACTAAACAATAGCATTAATCCTAATACTTTCAACTGTTTGAGATTCAGAATTTAAACACGTTCGAGTATAGAACAGTTTCAGATTCTAAATTGCCGGGAAATATGGAATCGACAGAACTTAAAAGGCATGCCTCGTACTTTTATACTAATAAATAAAGCCTAAAAATGATTCCTTAACCATTCCAAAATATTGAAAAATGCACAACGCTAGCTCAAATTTTCACTTATGCCGGCACTCCCGGAGTGCAACCCGTATTTTTTTTTTGTAAAATGATTTTTTTTTATGGAATAGGAGGACAAACGAGCGTACGGGTCACCTGGTGTTAGTAATCACCGCCGCCCACATTCTCTTGCAGCACCAGAGGAATCACAAGAGCGTTGCCGGCCTTTAAGGAAGGTGTACGCGCTTTTTTTGAAGGTACCCATGTCGTATCGTCTCGGAAACACCGCACAAGGAAGCTCATTCAACAGCTTTGTAGTACGAGGGAGACAGCTCCTAGAAAACCGCACTGTGGAGGACCGCCACACATCCAGATGGTGGGGATGATATCCTAACTTGTGGCGTGTCGTGCGAAGGTGGATATTTATAGTATATCTGTTGTTTTACACGTAGAGACCCACGCCCTCAATATGAGTGATGCAAGGTGTGGCTTGGCGTATACTGGGAACGTCACTCGGCGGTATCGCAGTGCGCCAATTTAATATAGGTCAAGGTTTCGACTCCCGCAGGGATCCCTGACGCACCACTGACACTGACGACCTATTTTAATAACTGAATCGTATCTATCCTCACTATAGACTTACGGCCATTCCCAATATTCAGTATATCTCTTACTTGAGATAAAAATCGTAACTATCGTTGACTTTTCTGTCCCAATAAAAACTTATCGACGTTAACTCACCTTATCCGTACACGCTGTCTGTCAATTGGACGACGTATAGCTTACCAGCGATAGAAGTTTGTATTGAAATTGCAAATTGCAAACGGGTATATTGGGACAGCTTCAGATTATTGACAGCTAATTACTGACAGTAGAAGGTAGTAATTTATATCTATCTGTAGTTAGTATATTGGGAACATCCGTTACAATATAGTAGCATAAATTTTCAAGGGACCAAATGGCAACTATTCCACCAGTGGGAGGCTCCTTTGCACAGGATGCCGGCTAGATTATGGGTACCACGACGGCGCCTATTTCTGCCGTGTAGCAGTAATTTGTAAACATAACTGTGTTTCGGTCTGTAGGGCGCCGTAGCTAGTGAAATTACTGGGAAAATAAGATTTAAGATGACGCTCATCTACATCTCAAGATGACGAGCGCAATTGTAGTGCCACTCAGAATTCTTGGGTTTTTCAAGAAACTGAGTGGCACTGCATCGTAATCGGAAGGCATATCAGTTACCATCAAGTAAACGTCCTTTTCGTCTCGTCCCTTATTTTCATAAAAAAACTTTGTTAAATTTTCACGGGACCAACAGACAACTATTCCGCATCAAACTAAAGAAGAATCGCGTAAATCGGATCATAAATCTCAGGGTAATCGGTGTACATACATAAATAAAAACCAATCAAATTTAGAACCTTCTCCTTATTGAAGTCGGTTAACAATATGGGCGATAGAGAACATCTCTAACGGAGATTTTTTTTTATTTATTTAGTACGAAGCCCACGTTGTTGTCTTATGGCAAATTTACACAATAATAACTTATATTATCTAATATCGTGTACGCCTTTTACTTACTTAATAACATTATTAAAACTTTATTATATACAGCAAGATAGAAAAGGTAAGCGAATCTTTAGTTACTGTAATCGACTTTGATTGACACCTCGTAAACAGTCAGCTACGCTTGACATTAGTTTCTTAGTTTTGACTAATCAGATGTGGTCATGAAGTGGCAGTGGGCAGGGCATATAGTTTGACAGACAGGTGGCCGGTGGGGCAGTGAAGTGCTCGAATGGCGACCACGTACCGGAACACGTAGTGTTTGTAGGCCCCCCTCTAGATGGACCGACGATCTGGTCAAGATCGCCGGAATATATTGGATGAGGGCAGCGCAGGACTGATCGTCTTGGAGATCTCTGGGGAAGGCCTTTTTTCCATTGTCCAGCAGTGGACGTCTTCCGGCTGATGATGATGATGATGGAACATAATTACATAATTATCATAATCATCCACAAACACACATCAAACTTTATTTAATATTAAGTTTTACAAATTAACATGTTGTAAGATACTAATAAATCAATTTTATTGTTGGTTTATTTCAAGTCATAAAGCAGGCCTCTTACACATTTCTACATAATATATTAATATATTGTACTTCCACAAATTGCTACGCAGCAATGTCAAAATCACATAAAATATGATTGCTGTAATAAAACTTGTACCAAATTCCCTGAAAATGGGGAGACTATATGAAATAATTATATTAGTCATAGATAGAGACTTCTATGTACAGTCGTGTAAAGAAGTGTTATAGATACTTTAATAATATTATGTACCTATTATAATGTTTGTTTTTGCTCTGCTAATAACAATTTATTATTATTTAATTTTAATTGATTTTAAATCGTTTTTAGTAACAGCTAGTCCAAGGCTCGAGTCTTGCAGCACACCCACGACACGTATTTACGATGAAAAGACTATTTTGAGCTTAGCATCTACACTCATGTAGTCATAGAGTTAATGTTTTAAATAAAAAACACCTACTAACGCCTATTATATATAAGCGTTCCAAAAGGTACGGTCTAGATATATTTGACTACTTTAGATGGCGTTATCGTTTTGGTCACTTTTGGTGAATCGATGTATATGGTAACGATGGGTGTTGCGTTGTACGCTATCTTTTTGACGCTGACTGTACATTATATTGTAGTTGTTGTACGCTGAGTGGTACACAAATCCTCGCAATATTAGAGCAGTTCTAGTACGCAATATGTAATAAAAACCTATATAAAATAATCTGACAACACATGCTCGCCGATACCAGCAATTCGAACCGAAATTCGAACTAGTCGCGTTAGTATTTGGAAAATATCGTACAAATTCTCAAAACACACGCCTACTGTTTTATAAACATCACAGCAAACTTGCATCCGTAACTCATTCGCGTTTGAATTTTAATCATTGTTCTAGAAACGAGTCTGTTTTTTGAAATGAAATGAAATTTATTTATTTTTATGAATCGTGGTAACATAGTTCTGAACAATTGGTAGATGTATAGCACAATTCGCCAATATATCGGCATACAAATATTTCATTGTCAATATTGGAATTTTTATATTTTTTGGAAGACAAGCGAGCGAGTGTCACCTGTGGAAACCTAAGCATAGCTGGTTGACGGAGTATGATCCTTGGCTGGCGTTATGTCAGAAATTAAAGGGCCCGTTGTGCATAGGTACTGTGCGTTGCTTAGACGACTAGATAGAGCCTCTTGCTGCTAGGCAACCGATGTAAACAGACCAGGTTTATTACTTTAGTGTGCGTGACAAGCTACGTCTTAAACACGCGATTTGTATGTCACTTCGTGTTAGTGTGCTTGCATTGCTCAAAATAGAGGTGAACTGTCAACCTCAATTTTTTCAACGTTTTCACAGCTCTCACAGTCTATTTAGACGTATGAATGATCTAAGGTGCGTTGTTAACACCAACTTTTAACTATTATGCAAAGTTCGTTTTTAGTGAAGCATTCTCCTCTCTTTAAAGATTTCCACGAATTTGAAAAACAATGAGTAATCCCAATGCTACAAATTTTGGGCTGCAGCTGGGAAATGCAACAAGAAAATCGTAGTCTCAATAATTTCAACTGTAGTACTCACAACCTACCCTTGAGAGACAAATACCAAAATGAAGTTGATTCCAAAATGAAATAATAAGTCGATGCGGGTATGTGATTAAGGACAATAACATAGATGGCGCACGGAACGCAAGTGCCTGCTACTACAGTACTCATTGAGTTTAAGCTTTAATTAGCTTCTGCCCCATCTCTTATAAAACTCTGGGTACGCCCATTGCTCCAATCAAATCCTCACAATCTGTGTATGTCTGTAGGTCAATAAAATGACACTTATGAATGTCAAAAGTTTTCTCTTTTTTATATTTTCCACCACACCGGAAAAGGTAGAGCTTTAATAAGAAAAAGTGGCGAGAAATTCATTATCACGCTTTTCAATATCAACATTTAGAGCTTCATAGTTTTACAAAACATTTCGATTACAATATATGCATAGTGATGCAACAAAAATACTCAAACGTCATATACTATATGCCTTACACGAGTAAGTAAGTAAAAAAAGTAAGATATTATTCGATATTAAGAGTCAACATATATGCTCATAAAAATACCAGTAATAGCAAATATTGTATTTTCTGTTTGACTGTACAAGCGCCACGGTGTCGCGACGCAAGCCTAGACGGATGACGTCATAATATCACCCCACACCACTTTTGTTTTTCCTAGACAGTTGTTGACGTCACAACTGATTAATATGAAAACCGATTAAACCAAAAAGCATAGTGTAAAGAGCAGACACATAAATGAGATAGGAAGCATTATACAGTGTTTTGGTACCAGGCGATCATAGTTGAAGAAGAGATTGTCTTATGTATGACGCAAGTATACCTTAAGATATTCAAACGCCATTCGTACGACGCATTGGCACCTGGAGAACAAATATTGTAGCGGTGATAGTAATGTCTTTCATAGCGGTTGAAATCAGTTGTCATCCTAGCAACATGTACCAGGACTTTTCATGCACAATGCGCCGTAGCTAGTGAAATGTCTGGGCAAACGAGACTTAACATGTTACTTTTGAGGTGACGAGCGTAAATTTAGTGCCGCTAAGAATTTTGAGTTTTTCAAGAATCCTAAGCGGTACTGCATTGTAATGGGCAGGGCGTATCAATTACCATCAGCTGAACATCCTGCTCGTCTCGTCCCATATTATCATAAAAAATTACTAAAGTCCAGTTTAACGGCTTTGGTTGGTAAAAAAGGGAATATCGTGCTAATATTCGTACTTACTCTGATAAAACATTTAGTAGGTGGTTCTTATTTTACTAGAAAATATATACAGGATGTCCCAAAGTTATGGGACATGAAGGGAAGTACCTTAAATATCGAAGATAGGTTATTTTACTGAAAGATGACTTTATGTTAGTTTTAAAAGTTAGTAATTCTGCATTCAAAGATTTTCTAAAAATTACTTGCCTCGTCTGGGAATCGAACCGACTTAAATGTAAAAAAAATCACCCCTACTCTTATGATGCCAATCGAAAGAATGGCCAAAAACTAATAACTCTTCTTGAGTAACATAGTATTTTAAAAGAAAATAGTCAATTAAATGGGTAGTTTTTTGTAAATAATTAATTAAATGCTCAAAATGTGGTCCCTCTTGTCTTAAGCAAATCGCCAATCTTGTAATGAGTCCGCTGCCTGTTGATTTTCTTATCATTTTATGGTGAATACTCAAGATGATATGGCACAATTCTGTTTGTAACTCGCCCACGTTCTCGTATCGTTTTTTATATAGCATATCTTTCACGTATCCCCAAAAGAATAAATCTAATGGTGTAAAGTCCGGGGATCTGGCCGGCCATCTAATCGGTCCATTACTTCCCACAAGCACACAGCCGGTCTGAGGTTCGAGTCTCCTTAGGAGACGCCCCGCGACTGTTGTTGCGTAGTCTTTGCGGCCTCCACGGCCCACGTCCTACTTCGCTGTGAAAGCCAGGGCTGCTAACAGCACAGAGGAGGTTTTAGTCGGTATGGGGCGTCCGCTTACGCGGACACTCGAGTCCGACATATTACGCCCCGTTCTGGGGCGTAAATACGTAACAGTATTTCCTCCTCTCAAAAAAAAAAAAAACGGTCCATTACCAATCCAAGTAGGAAAACATTCATTTTACGTTGTTCCTTTCTTTTAAAATACTATGTTACTTAAGAAGAGTTATAAGTTTTTGGCCATTCTTTCGATTGGCATTATAAAAGTAGGGGTGCATTTTTTTACATTTCAGTCGGTTCGATTCCCAGACGAGAGTTATGTATCGGGCGTCGGGAATTGAGTTTTTAAAAAGCACTTTATTTAACAATATTTAATGTTACTCACAGAATAATTGGAACAAGACTGATTAAACAATATTATAATTACACTGAAGAAATCTATAAGACAATGGGTGCTCGATCAGCACTACGTCGGGGTACGGGGTGGCAACGTATGCAGGTTTAGCCGTGTTAGGCCTGCGTAACTCCTCCCTCCTTAAGCTGGAAGCTGACCCGGCAGCTTCCCACAGTGTCCTCACTGTGTTGTACAGCGGTGTCCTTGGCTGCATGCGACTTCCTCCAGCTAATGATCCTTGTGACTCCAACAGCAATCAGCAAGCCATATAGGATAAGGGTAGTCCAACTTGGTGTTGCCATCATGGTGGTCCAGTGTGGTTCCTCTGTGACAGATATGTCTTGGGCTGTCTCCAGAAGGTGCTGCAGGTTGTCCAGTTCTATATTTTCCAATTTTAAATGATACTGTACTGGTACACTCTTTTCAATATTTCTTGGCAGTGGAACAACTTCATTTAATGTAATTTCTTTGCGGTTTGAGTTTAATGTTTTATTCAGTATCTCAACTTGGCATTCCTCTGTAAGGGTAAGTAGGAATGTACCTGAAGCCTTTTTGTATGTAGATTTTGCTAAACACTTGATGTGGATGACTGTTTCTTCTCTCAGGACAATTATCCAAGTATTGTCCTTGATCCTCTGCACTATACTTTTATTAATCTGCATTTTCGCGTATGTACAGTTTGACGTGCGGTGTTGAATTCGCGATATAATACAATCTTCTGATGCCCTCGTGGATGCTGTGTTGGACATCAGCTCTGCGGCTGCGTGTTTCCGTTGATTGTTCTGCATTTGCCTTCCAGGTATTCGTACTCATCGCTACCAAGTGCTAGGTATTTGGATTTTGGAATAATAGTTAGGTTTGACGAGTTAGGGATGGAGTACATGTAGATGAGGTCATATATATTAGAATCAATGGAAGGGATTTCTAAGATAAAAGTCAAAGAATGTTCCGTACTATATGATTTTACTTTTATAGATTTTTCCAACTCATGAATCTTATTTAAACTTATATCTGCTACTGGCAAAAACTTATGTTTTTTATGAATTATTGAAATTTCATTTAAAAGGTTATATGGACTTATAATACTAGGGTGCATTACTCCTAATTGCGCAAAATTCATTGCGTCTTCTAAAATTTCTAATCTATCTAATATAATTAGTAAGCTTAAATCTATTTCTACGTAAGGGAGGTCATCCCTGACCAACAAGTTTATTTTCACTAGGTCTGGTCTGGCATCTTCTGGGTTTGAGGAAGATGCTGGTACTCCTCTTCAGGTTCCTGTACTACATGATATGGGTACTCACCTTCATTGTAGTTGCTATGGCATTCATTGCCATATAATACTGGTTGACCTTGAGTATAGAAAACGTTCTGAGCAGCATACTGGGGCGTATCCGGTTTTCTTACGGACCGCATAGTAACATCGGAACTTATTTTAGGTGTTACCTGTTTTTGAGGTACATTAAATTGCCTAAAATTCGCGCTGTTACTATTCCTAAAATTACCTAAGTTTCTCTTAAAATTAGGTGTAGGGGGTATAGACATATTTTGACGATTTACGATATTTGAAGGCTGGTAGTGCTGAGGTTGCGTCCCTATAAAATTCCTTGATGGAATATTCCGCTGTTGCGAAACTCTAGGGGCATTCTTTTGCTTAAAATGGGAAGTAGGTGACCCGTTATAAAAAGGTTTACTGTGGACGAGCCTATCCTCTTCCTGCCTTGCTGCCATAATTGCTGACTCTAATGTCTATTAAAATCTAATTGATTAGTATATTGCTCTATAACCATTTCATAGTACGAACGGTCTCCGTGTTTACCGACCGAGTACAGAGTATCTAACAACTCACCGAGTCGTTTGCCAAATGTCTCCGCATCTTCGTATTTATTCCTACGGGTCCGCGTGAGCTCCTGCATCACCTGGATTTCGTTGCGTGGTTCTCCTAAACGTCTAATTAGAGCGTTTTTAATGGATTCCCACGTTATTAACTACTCTTCGTAGGCTATCGCATCAATAGCGACACCTCCTAACTTACTTTTTATTAAACATATAAATGCCGGGTGAACCCGGGAGGGTTCACTTAAAAGTTGTATAATATTCTCTACTTCTCTAATATAAAAGTTTAATAGCTTTGGGTTCCCATCATACCGTGGTAATAAATCGGCAAGGAATTTAAAATCCTTATCACATTCATTGAAAGACATTGCGTTTCGGATTACACTATTGTTCTAATACTCGGTAATTATCACCTAGATACACCTTTCTTGTCACTAAGTAAGTGTAACCCTTTATTTAGCGATATTAGCTGTACGCAACGTTCTTTAACTTTTATAATAAAATATATATAATACTAGGACAGAAGATATAGCAGGATACTTGAATAGCGAGAGTACTCACCAAATCAGCATCTGCATCGTCGAGTGGGCAAGCAGCGCTTGAATTCCCAATGTTCCGGGTTTTCGTGCGCGTTGATGATGATGTCCCAACGACAGACGAGGTTCTTTAATTCTTGCGGTTTAGCGGCTCGAAAACCACAGCTACTTTACACTCGGAAGATTTTATACTGACGAAAAGAAGCTACCGCGAGACTACTCGACTGCGCCAGTTATGTATCGGGCGTCGGGAATTGAGTTTTTAAAAAGCACTTTATTTAACAATATTTAATGTTACTCACAGAATATTGGAACAAGACTGATTAAACAATATTATAATTACACTGAAGAAATCTATAAGACAATGGGTGCTCGATCAGCACTACGTCGGGGTACGGGGTGGCAACGTATGCAGGTTTAGCCGTGTTGGGCCTGCGTAACTCGAGGCAAGTAATTTTTAGAAAATCTTTGAATGCAGAAGTACTAACTTTTAAAAATAACATAAAGTCTTCTTTCAGTAAAATAGCCTATCTTCGATATTTAACGTACTTTCCCTTCATGTCCCATAACTTTGGGACACCCTGTATAGGTATATGACGTAGGAAGGCCGGTCACATGGCCAGGATCCTCGTGGATGTCCATTGTTGTGGGCGTTGTTACACGACAGCAAGTAAAAGACAGTCTTATAAACGTTACAATCGTAAGTGTAGATACACTTCATTAAGCCTTATGTATGTAAGACACAACCGCCTCTTTTGGTAGTTCTTCCCAGACTGCCAGCTCGACGCTTGATCTCGTCTGCACTCGCACCTCATGCCGATTACACCCGAGCCAACACGAGTACCGAAACATCATCGTACTCCCTCATTCTCCGACGTTCTTGACTACGACATATATATTTTTTATGACACACGACGAAACTTAATTGACTACGATTGGGCCATTCACAAAACGGCTACACACTGTACAGTTTACTACCTGGCTTAATTATAATCTCACGCTCCAATAACGCTCCGTAAAACGTGACCAGACCACGGCTACCGTAAATCCAGTTAATTCTTGAGCTCTACTTTATTTATACTATTGTGCCGTGTGAAGATTCTTTGGGAATTATTAGATCTTATTGGAATTCCGCGATTTATATCCTTTCAAATTTAATTAAAAAAAATGCCAACGTATAAGGATAGGTGTTATTTCTTTTGCATAGTGTATATATTAATATCCGGACGACCGAGCCTTGCTCGATTTTTTTCAGAATGTACAAAACTTGAACAAAAAAAAACTAATTGGACATTTGAACTAGGGTCTTCTGCATTCCGAATCGCCCAATGTCCCATCTGAGCTATTACAGTCTTGTATATAGTGGCGAAATTTACCTTTGAATTCTAATGTAGCTGTATCTCATTAAACTACGGATAAAACTCAATTTTTTTAAATTGAAACCTAGCTAGATCGATTTATCGCCCCCGAAACCCTCTGTATGTACTAAATTTTATGAAAATTGTTGAAGCCGTTTCCGAGATTCAAATTATATATATATATACTAGTCGTTTGCGAAGGAACATTGGAATTCGAAAAAAAAGTAGCCATAAACCATCTTGGATAAATTTCGCATCGAATGGCGATGGTTTCATGTTGATACGATCAGTTGTTTATGCTTGTAAGAGCCTCAAATACAGACCATTTTCATTATTTATATAGAATAATTGCTCGTTTAAAGATATATGATATTTGTTCAGACAAAATTATTTTCTGATAATAATTTATTTTAAAGCTTCAATAAACTAGTGTACAGTCCAACAAAGCGTGAAAGACAGAAGAAAATCTCTAACGGAGATAGAAAAGGTAAGAGAACCTGTTGTTACTGTAACCGATATATTGACAAGTCGTCGACAGTCAGCCACGATTGGAATGGAATCACTCCAGTTATCATTTTTTAAATCAAAACTCGGGTTTTGGTGTTATTTGATGAAATGAAACATAACCTCAAAATCAAAGCAACACGAACTGCGGGTAATGCTCGTTCATATACAATGATATTAAGTTGACATAACTGATCCTTTATAGAACGAAAAGGTTGTCAGTATAATATGGAAAGATTGGACCTAACCAAAACAAACACGGCCTAATTTCATATTATGTACGTACTTACTGCAGATTAGTAGACTTTCCTTATGCAAATACAAATAAACTATTAACAATGTGGAATAAAACATATAGGTTACAAAAATAATAATATTTGCAAGAAAAGCACCTGAGTGTGGAATATTTTTAGTTCGGATGTCTTCTAGTAATTACGGTGAAAGATTCCGTTACACGTACAAAATATGTCAACATTGACAATAATATTTTGATCTTTTTTGCATCCGTTGTGAGATTACAATTGGTATTATAATTTCGTCGCTGTCATCACAGCCCGGCTAGCTCAGTCGGTAGAGCATGAGACTCTTAATCTCAGGGTCGTGGGTTCGAGCCCCACGTTGGGCGAATCCTTTTTTATTATTTATTTATGCATTATAAGTTTTTTTTTATATTTAGAAAAAAAACAATGATTGATGAAAAAAAAAATTTTTAACTTTTAATTTTTATAATAAAAGAAAATCAGTATATTATCTACTAACTCAAAAGTATCACTTTCGAACAAGAAGCGAGTAATTTTATTACATGACGTTGTAACTACATCGTTACGCGATTTACGTGGTCAGCATAGGGCTGGCACGCGCAGAGAAAAAATTTTTTTTTGATACAGATATAAAACATACTGACAGTTAGTGGTTGAGTGAATAGTATACACTTGTCATTGCTGGTGATCACCTCACCTCTCAATAAAAAAACATTAATAATCAAATTTGGTACCGGGGTTGATTTGTTTAGTTGTTTATCTGCATATAATTGCCTATACATGCTAAAGAGTACAGGGGTTTTTTAACATCGTGTTCATTTGGTGCAAGGCATACGAAAGTTTGCCTTGCACAGAATGTCAAAAATGTAGATGCGAATATTTTATTTAACGGAGAGGTGGTAAAACGGGTGGAATCTGCTATTGTTCTTGGTATTACTCTAGATTCCAAATTGCATATTAATTGCAGACTGCCCCCATATTGAAAGATTCGCGAATATGCTTATTTCTGCAGTATATATGCAGTTAAAAAAATTAGACAGTTAACTGACATAGATACGGCGCGCAACTAGTTTTTTAGTTACTTTTAATAGTATTATATCCTATGGTATATTTTTATGGGACAGTGCTGACGATATTAATACCATCTTAGTGCTGAAGAGGGCTACTCGCGCTATTTATAACCTAGGTCCCATAGAATCATTAAGAGAAAAATTTAAAGAAAGAAATGTTTTATATGTTCATAAGCACATTAAGGAATTTGCTTGAAGCTGTGACAGTCATAATGTTAACATTAGGAACATACGTAAACTTTTTGTGCCTACTAATCGGTTATGTCGAGTTATTAAGTTTATTGGGCGATGTATAAGCTTTTACAATATTATCCATGAAAATGTACAACAAATGTGTTACGAAATTTAAAGGAATTTTCAAAAATAGTTTTTATGGGAAATGTTATTATAATATAAATTATTTACCTTATGGTGATATGGGAATGGAGCGAACACCCTCAGGGTGTTTAATTATAAATGTTTATTGTACGATATAACATTGTAATCCATATTTTTATAAAAAAAGCCCGCTGAGTTTCTTGCACCCGTTCTTCTCACGTCAGTCTATTTTGAATGTACGGTAGTTTTTGACGTTAGTAAGAATGATTTTGAATCCTTTTTTGAATAAAAATATTTGAATTTATACTTTATGTAATATATATAATAGAATTCTACTCGACCTAACCGTTCATTCATTGCTTCATCAATTTTACTAAAATATTATCTATTTTCCAGGTAAGGGGTTAATAATTACGAGCTGTGGTCCGACCTATAGGTGGCGCTGTTGGTGAGTTCCATGACAAACTTATTTTTTTTTTACTTAAGCATTTCAAAATATTATACGATTTAAATTTTTTACAATAATCACTTAAGTTTCTTTTATATTGAAATTGTAAACTATCTGATGATTATATTCTGATTAATATGTGTATCATAAATCAAAATCCTCCACCGTGAACGCATTTACCTACTAAACGGCATGTACCAATAGGCAGAGTGATTCGTTTTATAAAATCCGAAGTAACAGGCATTATATTCAGTTTAAGTAATACATGTTTAAGTAACAACACAAATTGCTATGTTTTTATTTGTTCATTATTAATTTCTCTTTTTATTTGTTCAAATCAAACTGTAACACTGTATAATAAAAGCCAAGTCGATGGAGAAAAAAATCTAAAAGGTCGACTCATACTTTCTCACACCCAAACCGTGGTCGTAGCGAGGATTCTATATAGAGAGAAGCAAACAAAGAAAATTCTAGACTATATTGTTTAAGTCGTAGTTTTTTAACATATTGTGAGTATCTCACATCAGTTATACTGGAGGTGAGGTTAACAATTTTAAACAAAATAGACCAACAAGAAATAGCTTGCTCTGTGAGGTTCTTTTCAAAATCTATGTAAAACTTCTCGTACAATTTCGTATTCTTTTTCCAGGACAATTTTCAATCTCAAATTGACGATCTCGATTCACGATACGGGCGTTCGTCCCGAATTACGATTGCCATTGGTTGAGTCGTGCCTCTTCTTTTATACCTCCTATGGCGTTAGGGCGCGTTTATATATTCTTTTTCTACTAACGGTACTGTTGCAATTGCAAATACAAGGCTTTTATTTTATTTTATTAAGAAAACCAACAGCATATTACAGATTAGATAAATAACTAATAATATTTTACAATAATAATGCCAATAACAGGTTTCCCTTATATTATATTATATTAAATTACGGTTTCCGAAAAATTTCAACATGGTGCGATACCTACTAAACAAAAATGAGATTTATTTTGAGATTATATAGGTCGTTTCATTACATTAAAAAAAAACTTACTAAATATTTACATAATAGGAAATACAAAAATATGTATACTATATGTGGTAAAATAAACATATTAATATATGTTAGTGCATCATTTACTTAGATGTATCATTGGAAGTAGCTATGAGTTCTGATTTGAATTTAGATTTATTTATGGTGAAAAGCTCTACGTGACTGAAGGTTGTGTTGTAAGTATGTAATTGGCTTAAATTGTAGTTGGCTTATGTATATTAATAATATTAAACGAATAATTATTTATTCCATTTTTTAGTGAGTGACAGCCCTAGGTAAACACTAGACGTGTTGCTAACCGCAGTGAAAACGCAATTTTCACGCTCTTGACGTCCTAGCCTAGAGCGGCTTTCTTCGATCTAGTGTTCATTAAGTGAGATTTATTATTATATAGCATGCGGCCATTTTATATTGAGTTAATAAGTAATGATATATCACATAGTTTTTTCTTTGATTAACGCGATTGTTACACATTTAAATAAAACACTTTTAAAAGGTTTTAAAAGTACTGCTGTCAACCGCAGTCCAGTTGACAACGTCACAAAATGTGTGGTTAGCTAAAATAATTATAAAAATGTAACGTTTACGCAATAACAAATGTAAAAACACAGTTACGATTACACGCGTTTTAATCCTTTTATAAAATGTTACCACAAAGCAACCGACTTCAAAAACACTAGTCCACCATAATATGCACTAAAAATATTTGCATATTTTTAACCAATCTAATTCTAGTTACGTTTACCAAACTACCTTTGAAGTATATCCTTTTCAATAAAAAAATAATCATCGGAATCGGTTGGCGTAATATTGAGATATTCGTAAATTTGTCGCGCACGTAGGGTAGGGCGGGGCTAGTTGAGCAATTTTTCACTTGAGCGGCTATAGCTCCTCAACGATAACTCTTAATGTCTTGTTCTGCATACTGATCAATTACTAATATATCCCTTAGCAAAAGTGTCCATAGTAATTATTTCTAGCTAGATGAGATTAAGAGCTACAGCTGTTTAAATACCGAAAGTCATGTTTGCTCAACAAACCTCATGGGTGAGGTAAGTTGAGCAAGGATATGGGGCAAATTGAGCACTCAGATGGATTCAATGTTAACTAGACAAGAAATCAAATTTGTTTTTGACAATCATCTTTTATTTATGATTTTATGGGCAAAACAACAAAACTAAATTATTCGAATAATGAACTCATGTCATATGCATGTTTCTCGCCTTGTAAACTTTAAACTTCCCAGCTACAATCTTATTTGGCTTCAGCACAGTGGACACTCCTGTCTCATCCACATTCCAAATATCTGATACACTGAATCCATGTTTGTTGAGCAACTATAGCTCAACTAGCCCCACCCCGGAATTTTAAGTCAAAGGTGAGATTATGAACTATCTGTAAGAATAATACACAGAACCTTTATATGTATCAAAAGTAGAATAAATTTATCATTGTATAACACTTACCCGATTGAAAACAAATGAAATCTGACAATTTCAGACGAAACATTACTGTTTACAACCATTTTACTCTTTGTTGTCAAAATAAATAATGGGGTCATGTACTTTACTCGATCGACGTGGCACCACTGGCGGTCGTGCGATAAGTTCTTTTCTGTCGACGCTTTCTTTTCGCTATTTAATGTTTCTGCGTGCGGTGTATAGTTTCCGAGATATTTTGATTGCCCAACTTGCCCCTATGCTCAACTAGCCCCGCCCTACCCTACTTATAGCAAATTTAAGGTTTTTATGGTTTTCTCATGGATTCCATTGGCAGATCTGGACCAAATACCAATACAATGGTCCCACGTAGGAAGCACCAACTTTCAAATAAAGAAAGAATTATTAATATCGGTTCACCCAGTCGAAAGTTCTGAGGAATCAAACATAAAAAAACATACCGACGAATTGAGAACTTTTTTTGAAGTCGGTTAAAAGTGTTTTATATACATATCATATCATTAAATGTATTTCTATCTCGACAATCGTGGGTGTCATTTGATAGTAGGAGTCTCACTCCAATCAATGACATCATTATTACGCACCATACTAATCTAAATAAGAAGGTTATAAACATATTATAAGTGCTTATTCCTGGTGGGACGACGTCAGTCGTATTGTAGTTAAGGCTAGGTTACATCATATTAGCTGTTATAGTTAAGGTTTAAGTCAGATTTAACGTTAACAGTAACACTGACTTTAATATAGACTGCGGAATGTGTTGCCACCGTGATGGTCAAATATCAGGCAGCAATCAAATTTATTTGAAACCACAATTTAACATAAACAAGCTTTTAAATTCAGTTAAAGTCATGACGTCATCTAAATATTTACAAATGGCGCAACACATTTTTTGCTTAGTAGTAGTTATGTGTGTATTTAAGCATCTACTGTATGTATGTACTCAAAAACTATAACTATGTTTTTACTTATTTATTTACATTTTTTGACTTACTCGTGTAAGGCATTTAGTAATTGACGTTTGAGTATTTTTAGTCCAGTCAATTTAGACATTCGAAGTTACATAAAGTCCCAACAATCTGAAAATCAGTGAAATTGTTCAAAACATAATTATAAACAATGTTCAAAAGTTCCCCATAATTCCCGTGTATGGATTATTTTTTATTCAAGGTCAAAGTTCAAAAAAATGAATTTTTCGCGTTTTTCAGCAAAACGGTAAGTTTTATCATAAAAGTACCTATGACGAAAATTGTAGATCATAAAATTATCTATAAAAAATGTATGGATACTTTTTTTCTTAGGAGCCACCGTTTCTGAGATATAACGATTTAATAAGTTATAAAAGTTGTTATCGTCATAATATGCACACGTTTCCACGCGACCAGGTAGTGTACTTAGCGCGTTTTTTTATAACTTTTTGAATCGTTATATCTCAGAAACGGATGCTCGTAAGAAAAAAAGTATAAATACATTTTTTATAGATAATTTTATGATCTACAATTTTTGTCAAGGTACTTTTATGATAAAACTTACCGTTTTGCTGAAAATCGCGAAAAACTATTTTTTTTTACATTTGACCTTGAATAAAATTTTTTCCATACACGGGAATGATGGGGAACTTTTAAACATTGTTTATAATTATGTTTTGAACAATTTCACTGATTTTCAGCTTGTTGGGACTTTATGTAACTTCACTCTCATTTTTTGGTCTAAATTAACCGGACTATTTTGTTTCATCACCTTGCATATATTGTAATTGAAATGATTTGTAAATCTAATTGAAAATAAGAACTATTAAGAACATTCTGTTTTGAAAAGAGCAATCTTAGAGTTCTTCTCTAAGGAAATCTGCCTTTTGAACGAGCTGTATGATAAAATGCCATATTTCAAGTTTAAATAAATATGATTTGATTTAACAAAATACCCCCATGTCTGTTCAGCAATATGCTAAATATTGGAGGAGATATTTACGACTTTTTTTTTTTTTTTTTGAAAAAATCAAATTCTCAAAGTAAATTCGAAATTTATCTCAACTTAGCTCAATAGCAGGCCTTTTGTATCATCCAACCGCTGTAAATCATCGCTACTTTAAAATGGAAAAAATGTTGAAGCAATTCGGTATTTTAAGTTAATCTAATTAGAACGTTAACTTTGAGGGTACGTAGAAAACAAAATCGCATAAGACTTTTTTCCAAAATCTATCTTAAAAACTACTAGTGTTAAGAATAATGTCTGAAAATTTCGTTTGGCTAGCAGTACGAAAACGTGTAAAAACAGCGTTATCTATTGAAAAGTCTTTTGTTCAGGTAATTAAACGCTATTTGTTTTTTGTTCTCTATGAGCAAAGAGTCGGTTTATACATAAGGAAGGGAAATAATTAGACTTAGACTTTATAAAACCTAACCTAACGAAACAACCTAAGCGAACACTTACTTTAATTAATATTAAATTATAAACGTCAAATTTACAGAAACGGAGCAAAGTCTTGCTCTTACACAACCTCGCTCGTCGGGATATGGCTTCTGTGGCATTTCGCACCATCGTCGGTGTTATTGATGCGATCGAACACGCTGTTCCATCTCGGCAAGCGTTGGGCAAACCGAGAAATACACTCTGTCCTTCACATAACCATTTTTTCCAACTTGACATTTTTTGTCGCCAGTACTCGAGTATAAAGACATCCTTGTAATCTGGTTCCCTGAAAATTTTTGACTTTGATAATTAATTATTGAGCGAAGCCGAGCGGAGCTCCCACCGGGTGGCTTGAATTCTGTGTTAAATTGTTTCTCAGCCATTTATGGACCGATTTAAAAAAAAATTGAAGTCATAGAAAGCTTTCAAAATTGTCGAGACAGAATTTTGAATTTCGACTTGTTTCAATTATTATAATCAAAAACAAACATGATTTACAAATTATTCTAAATTAGCACGCGCTATTTATATTTATTGAAAAATTTTGCCGATTGATTTTTCAAATCTTGTTTGATTAATTTTGTTTTTGTACACAGACTTAGTTTATCACGCTTCGGGCTGTTTTGTAACGCGTTATATAGAACGGCATAGGCGTGGCTGCCTAACATTCGGAAAACTTCAGAATTATCATTGTATTGACAGTGTTTTCAGCCATATTGTCAAAATTTTACATATTCTTGGCGTATTCTCAGGTAGAACTTTATAACAAGTTTATTTGTAAGGCCGCTAGAATAAAGAAAAACAACTGTATTTCGTAATAATTAATGACGTTTTCACTTCTGTCGGTATCTCACAACACATATGCAAACAGACACCGTTTTTAACTTTATGAACCGGTGCCTTGGCGAGAAAGTCAAATGGTTTCAAATTGTCTCATATAGACCCGCTAGAGGTCACGAGCACTACTGAGGTAACGGTTAATGCTATGACCACACTAACTATAGGCTTGAATTTACTTTGAATACCGAAAATTCACTCCAGTTATAACCGTTTTTCTCTAAAATAATAAAACTAGTACATAGTTCTATTTTTTTTATATTTAGTATAGTGTATGTATGAATATGTCGGATGGTTGTTCTTATAAATCATTTAATAAAGGAATTTAACCAGAACTGTTACACGAAGAGCTAGTCATATTGTGCTGCCAATGGTGCCAATAACCTTTGAGGGAGTTCAGATATATAACAACCTGCCCTCAGAAATAAGAAATGCCAAAACATTGACTTCTTTAAAAGCGAGCCTTCAAAAGGCACATACTCAATAATTATGAAATCTTTCAATAACATATGTAGGTTGTTTTATGTCTTATCTGTTTGCCTAACATTGAATTGCATTCTGTACCTACCAAAATCATTGTTGTTAAGTACCTACTTTAATTTGTAAAATATTAATTTCTCATGTAAGTGACAATAGGTCTTAATGAGAATAAAGTTATTTAAACCTAAATCACCTGTGATCAAAAATCATAAATTGACCTCGGAATATTCAGTTTAAAGTCTTCTCTGATAACTAAAAACACCCCTTCGTATGCAAACCGGCAGGATAATATTTTTCTGCTACCAGAAATATCTGGGGCGCATACACATTTAATACCTGAAGCGCTTGAGTATTTCTTTGTGACTGTTTTTTCTACATTGTTGTACACACTCCACTCACCAGTGACAGGGTACACATCATATAAACTTTTTTTTCTCTTTGACATCTTATCGTCACAATCCAATAGGTGCCTACGACGCTCGAGTAAATCTCTCTTAGCGTCTTGGGCCCCCCTACCATTATATAAATTGGCATCATTTTGTCGAATGCTTGGCACTCAGTCAGGAGATCCATCAGATAACTATGATATCTGCTACTAAATCTACCCTATAATTTAAATGGCGCTTACCTGGTAGATAACTGTTTCTGCATTGTGAAACGCAAATGATGTCTTTATTCGATAGATAAGTAGCAAGTAGCCTGTTCCTTACTTTACTTGGACAATTTGAAACAGCCCCTGACTAAAGCTATTTTTTGTGTACTTTAGTTGTAACATATAAATAAACAATTTGTTGTTTTTAAAGTGATAACCTCCACTTCTAGGATTAATACACAAATAAAACAAAATTTTATGAACGATGCGGGTCGAACCCACGACCTCTGACGTTCCGTGCCAGTGCTCTGCCAAATGAGCTAACCGTTCGAGTGACTTATCGTCATAAAATCTTGTATGCTTTGTTCAACTCTCAGGTTGTGACCAGTGAACAGGTCACCAGAGGTCGTGGGTTCGAGCCCCGTATCGTTCATCGAATTTGTTTTTAAATTTTAATTGTGTACATATAAATAAATTTAAAAAATATAACATGGTAGTGTGCCGGTAGCTTTAGAGCATGTTTAAATTATTCGCTCGCTGAGACGACGATATGGGGGCGTCTCGCTCTAGTAACCATACTTGTGTTATATTGTTCTAATTTACTGTATGATTTATACACAGCTTTTTTTTAATTTTGTTTATACCGTCTTGTATGTCTTATAGTCCACTTATCACAGGGATTGTTTCGAAGAGCTGTTTCACCTGATTCCTGCCTCCGAATTCCACCCACGCACAACATGCCACTAATTAGGATATCATCCTCATTATTTGGATTTGTGGCTGTTTGACCTATATTCTGCCTCTGAATCTGGCACTCCTGTCATCCCTCTGGTGTTGCACGAGAATGGGCTACTCATTTTGTAGTAGGTACTCCTACTGACACTGCCTTATCCGAATCCGATCCGTACCCGTGAAAATACGGTCCGATGTAGTCGTTGAACTATTTCTATCGGTTGACGGAAAGAAATCGGTTGACGGAAGATGGATCTAGTGCGTCAGTTGCGGTAGTTACCGTAGAAATAGTTCTACGACTACTTCGGACCGTGTTTTCACGGGTACGGATTGGATTCGGATCGGACGTAGTGCGAAAGCGCTCTTAGATTATTATTTATACGTTTAGATAGATTGTGACAGCTGTGGACACGTCGAAGAAAACGGACACACAATAATACAAAGTGCACGTACGTATCGCGAGTGTAAGACGTAGCTTGTCATTCACACTAAAGTAATAAACGTGGTCTGCTTTCATGCGTTGCCTAACAGCAACCTAACTCGTATCTACACCTATATATATCATCTAAGGACACATACGTCCATAAACGTCACAAATTCTTTTCCTCGTGTAGAGGCGAAACACGTCTCGGAATTGATTGAAGACAAATATTAGCGAAATGATACATCCGACTCCAAAACTAACAGTAATCGTTACTAGTATTAGATTAATTAATTAGATTTTATAAAAATACGCAATTATTTTCATACTTTTTAGTGCTTATTATACCTTGTTTTGGAATAGTGTTTTTGAAGTCGGTTAAAAAAGAATTGGGAATTTTATTGATTTCCGCAAAATGACGCCTAATTCAATTAATTTTCTAATTTGTTTTTTTTTTGCGATGTAAAAATGAAATACTTTCCCTGAGCTGTTATAATATTAATTTGTATTGCTTACGTAAGTTGCTAAGCCGTATGTAACTACAGTTAATACCTGGGCCGTTAATACTTCGAGAGTGAAATTACAATTATGTAAATAGGAGAGCCAACGGGGTCACTTCTTAATCGTGAGATTCGTTTGTTGTGTGTCCAATATAAACTAATTTATGCATGCAACTTCTGCGTGGATTAAAAACTGAAAAATATTGTATTAAAAAGTGTTAAAAATACCAAAATCAACCAACCGATACACACAATTGAACGCTTTAAGGTGCGTTTGACCCGAGTTGACCTTAATTTGCCGAGCGAGCCAATAAATTGATATAAATTTAGTAGAACGCGATTGCCGGACGCAGCAGACGATCCATCTTGAACACCCCGCGGCAACGAGACAGACCTGTTAATTCTTAAATCAAATGATTTTCAATTTCAATTTATTTATTAAGAGATTATTAAATTACAAAATCCTGAGCGGTACTACATTGTAATGGGCATGGAGTATCAATTACCATCAGCTGAACGTCCTGTTCGTCTCGTCCCTTATTTTCATAAAAAGACCCTGGTTTGCTCGGAATGACGAGATTCATAAATATCTAGACATGCCCACTATAAAGGAGGAAAAAAAAAAAAAGATTCCAGACGCTACGCCGAACTCCGAGCCACTCATCCAAATCCCTTGGCCACTAAACTGCTTGAGTCCTCTCAAGCCACGAAGACTGAAAAGAAAGCAGCTCATTAGAATAAAGGCTGGTCGGGGCGATGGCCTCCAAAACTCAAATCATTAAACTAAACTACGGAACTGATTATAGTCGTTACCGATGGCAGTTTAATGTAATAAAATAAAAAACATCGGTCCAGTAACTGCGGAGATTAAGGTGACAAACTTTCTTAAGAATAGGATTTCTTCGTCTTTTTTGAAGTCTGTTAAATCATCTTCCAGATTGGTAAATGTTATGTAACTGTACTCAATATTGTCTATGTTATGCAATTCGAAGATAGCGTGTTCATAGACGAGTGGTAAGAGCTAATAGAAAGTTGTATTTGTATCATGAAACAAGTTCTTAAGGGCACACATTTAAGATAGATTGAATCGTTATAGGCTTGGTTCAACCACGTTGTATTCCTATTTTCCCCAATCCGAATGCAGAGTTCGGGAATGCGATAGTGATGTGACCATAATCATGAGTGTGTCGATAAATTTAAACAATGCTTACCATTTTACACTAGATTAAAATTTCAATTTTTTTTATCTGCAACTGATTCTTCAACATACATGTCAAAAACATTTTTCGCTTTTTCACGTGCTTGGCGATGAATAAAAACTCATTTTTTTGGAAACGGGACAACGTAATGTATCTGTTAATTATTGCTTAAGTTAAATACTATTAAGATTTATTTCCATCGCGCGTAGAGATTACACGCACACACTTTTTTCTCTCTTTGACAGTGTTTATAAAAAAGATTTTAAAGGCTGTCACATCTTTTACACAAGTTTTTACCTAAAGTGTAGCTGCCCAGTGACCAGTACAGTTTTTCGTCAAAACAATGAATAGCAAGAGAAAAATGCATTAGAGATTCATAGAATCTTTAAACATGTTCCTAATAAATAATGCATTATCGGTCTAGTTTTTTTTTAAATGAAAATAAGGGATGAAGCGAGCAGGTCGTTCAGCTGATGGTAATTGATACGCCTTGCCCATTTCAATGCAGTTCCGCTCAGGATTCTTGAAAAACTGAGCGGCACTAAAATTGCGCTCGTCACCTTGAACCTAAGATGTCAAGTGTCATTTGCTTAGAAATTTCACTAGCTGCCACGGCGCCCTTCAGACCGAAATACATTACTTGCACGTTGTGGCACCCATAAACTAGCCGGCATCCTGTGCAATGTGAATGTGTGAATGGAAGGAGATCTCCTGGGACTCCTCTCGGTATGGGGGTACCACAAGGGTCTATTCTTGGACCCTTCCTCTTCCTAATTTATATAAATGATCTACCTAACCTTGTAGAAAAAAAACACAAAGTGGTATTGTTTGCGGATGACACTTCACTTATATTCATAGTAAAACGAAGCCAAGTTTTATACGACGAAGTAACCAATGCTCTATCTGACATCGTGTACTGGTTTAGCGCCAATAACTTATTGTTAAATAGTCATAAAACCAAATATATTAAATTCACCGCGCCAAATGTCAAAAATGTAGATGCGAACATTTTATTAAATGGAGAGGTGGAATCTGCTGTATTTCTTGGCATTACTCTTGATTCCAAATTGCAGTGGGGCCCCCATATTGAAGGATTGGCGAATATGCTTAGTTCTGCAGCATATGCGGTTAAATAATTAGACGGTTAACTGACATAGATACGGCGAGATTAGTATACTTTAGTTATTTTCATAGTATTATGTCCTATGGTATATTGTTATGGGGCAGTGCGGCCGATATTAATACTATCTTTGTGCTGCAGAAGAGGGCTATTCGCGCGATTTATAACCTAGGTCCATATCATTAAGAGAAAATTAAAGAAATAAACATTTTGTCTGTTGCTTCTCAATACATTTTTGATAATGTTCTGTATGTTTCATAAGCACATTGAGGAATTTTCTTGAAACTGTGACATTCATAATGTTAACACGAGGAACAAACACAAACTTGTTATGCCTACTACTCGGTTAGGTCGAGTTAGTAAGTCTTTTGTTGGGCGATGTATATGCTTCTACAACATGATCCCAGAAAATGTACAAAACAAATTTGTTACGAAATTTAAAAGAGTTGTTAAAAAACGTTTGTGTGGGAAAGGTTATTATAGCATAAATGATTTTCTTAATGACACCACGGACTGGGAATAAAGCGAACACCCTCAGGCTCTTTAATTATAAATGTTTATTGTACGATATTACATTGTAATCCATATTTTATATTAAAAAAAAAAGCCCGCTGCGTTTCTTGCACTCATTCTTCTCAGGTCTGAGGCAGTCTCTTTTGAATGGGTGGTAGATTTTGACGTTCAATAAGTGATTTTAAATCCTATTTTGAATAAAAATATTTGAATTTGAATTTGAAAGGAGCCTCCCAATGGTATAAAGATTATTTAAGTTTGAACCCACGAGCGACACTTCAACGAACACAAACTGATCCCACTTCTGAAATCGTTGATTCGAGGGAAGTACCGACGCAGGCGAGTACAATACAAGTGGTTAGCGGTTAGTGGCAATGGGGTCGGTGAATCATGAGATGGAAGCTAATGCAAAAAATCTGTTTAACAGTAATAATTGTTCTATTTGTGTTTACGTTACGTTACGTTGCTCGACGAATGTTAACTGTGTATCGTGTACAGTCGCGGACAAATGGATGTTGTTAATTTTGTAGGTACAGTCGTGTTCAATAGTGTGTTCAACGTACAATGTGGACATTTTGCATTTATTAACAATGTGCGTTAATCTAAGTAAAAATTACACAATCATTTATTTATATCGGTGAAAAATTACACTTTTAATACACGTCTATGAATACGCTACTTATAAACTATTTTGACCAGTAAGAAAAACTGCAACGCTCCTGTGATTACTCTGGTGTTGCAAGAGAATGTGGGCGGCGGTGATCACTTAACAGGTAACCCGTACGCCCGTTTATCCTCCTTTTCCATAAAAAAAAAATAAATCAATATGTGTATCGGATGTGACTATGTCAATAAAATCTTTTTGCAATAATATGTTGGTGTTTTGAGTTGTTTAACAGCGAATACCAAATTTATATATAATAGACGTTGTAAATCTTAAATGAATATCACACGAACAATGTGTCTTCCTCTTTATAGAGACTATTAAAGACTTATTAAAAGGTACATTCTAAGTTTTGCTCATGTGTTAATTGAGTTAAAATTTATTTTTAGATAAAAGCTTTAGTAGATAAGTGATTATTGTGTACAGTCACGGTCAAATTATTCCAATGATAATTAATAATAAAGAATCTCTAGGAATAATATTATTAGACTTTATTGAATCATGGTAGTTTTTTTTATATAAGAGGGTGCAAAGGGGCTAGAGGTTTTCTCGGTAGGGAGTGTTGAGGCAACCGCCCATGGACATCAAGCCCCAAGGTGGCATGCTCTTTTCT
The DNA here is from genome assembly GCA_949711755.1 of Leptidea juvernica. NCBI lineage: Eukaryota > Metazoa > Arthropoda > Insecta > Lepidoptera > Pieridae > Leptidea > Leptidea juvernica. The sequence continues at coordinate 4,739,016 of CATIXQ010000029.1, read as the reverse complement.
TGAAGGTCCCTAAGTCGTATCGGTATTATTAAAATATTGATGACTTTAATGATATTGTATAGTTATCTACTATTTGGCCAACTTTGATGAAGGTTCTCGGCATCAAATAATTGAGGAGGTTAACTAAAAAGGAGAATATATATTAAGTGGTAGTAAATACGTAAAACTAATATTTTTAGTGGAATCGTTACATTATTTTATTAAATGTTATTATTTTATTTATATTCAGATACTTCTTTAAATGTTTAAATTTTTACATTCAATCATGGATGTTTGCTAATCCATTTTTTATTTTTATTTAACCAGGCGCTATGGTGCCTTTGTAGGCCAACGTTTTCAGTAATTGTACAACAATAAGCATTAACTTGTTTTGCAAGACGGTGGACGATGGGAGAGTGTGATCATATGCTATCAGACCCACACACTCGTTTTTCCCCTTATTCCATAAGAAATTTCAACAGAAGTACAGTGAAACTTACTACTACTAACTGAAAGTGCATATCATATAGGCAATTAGGCAGTGCCTACCTCGTTCTGAACCTAAACAAATATAGCACTACTTTAAAAGTTATTTTAGTTTAATTTGGTTCCGTTATTTTATTACCAAACTTCTATTGAACAACTCATAAAATTTTTCCTTACGCTAGATACAAAATACATACGGTCAGTAATCTTTGCTTATTCCAAAGCTCAACTACGACTTGATAGATCCACAGTGCCTTGCTAGAAAAGCAATGCACGCCATGTTTTTGCGAATGGAATTGCACGAGCCGATATTTCCAGAACGAGCGTTATATAGCCGAGCCTGAAAGCTCATTCAAAGCGCAAAAAATATAATTCTAAGCATGCTGACAGAAGTTTTCACTTCACTGTTCTTTTAATTCATCTCGTCTTGCAGCACAGTATGGTCTGTTTTGGTCACTTAGCGACAGGAGATCTGCTGCGGCATGTCCCCCCAATCCTACGCTAAGCACAAGTGGTTCGCGATCAAACTGTAAGCAGCTCGGTGAATCATGTAATGAAGGCTAATGCAAAAAATGTGTTCAACAGTAGTTCTGATTGTTACGGTGCTTGAACAAGACTTTGTTCGAGGAGTACAGTCGTACACAAATGTGATCTAATTTGTTAATAATTATTATGAGCTGGAATTTTAAACAGTTAAATAATCCTTTATCAATAATCAAGGATTAAATCTTAGATAATTCATACGTCTAGATAGAATCTCTTGCTGTTAGACAACCGATGAACACAGTGCTAGGTTTAATACTTTAGCGTGTGTGACAAGCTACGTCTTACACTCGCGATTTATATGACACTTTGTATTCGTGTGCTAGCATTGCTCGCAAAATAAAGGTTGATTCTAAACTACATTGCTTGATTCAATAATTATGTCACAAACGAACAGATGCTTTGATAAGCGGCAATATCTGCCTGTGACAGTAGTAACAATATTTTAATCTGACTGCTTAATTAACTCGATACTCGAAGTTTTATGTGTCATGTGGAACAACTAACGACTTACACTCAAATAAACTTAAATGTTATTGCTTTTATGTTATTCTAGTAGTTGCTCGTTGCATTCGTAAATAAAGGTTTTATCTCAATACTGCCTGCCAGCCATTAAGTTGGCATAGCGACATCCCATTCTGCACGGACGCACGCCAAGAAAGGGAAGATATTAGTAGGAGAATATTTTTTAGTACTAGTGATTTTGGTGAATGTGGTTCTGTGTCAGTAATGGGCGTCGTTTTAGAGGATACTCATTGAAAAAAACCACAACCAAATCTATTAATCGAGACATATTTTCGCTTTCGTTATAGCGAGATCCAAAGATATTTCATCCATTTATATATACTCAATGTTTTTGATCACTCTGGGGTAGGCAAAAACGTACCCCGATGTTTGTATCCAATCCTTATCAATTTCAATTACCTCAATCTAAACGTAATATCTGCTAAGCATGCCCATGGTTGGGGAATTAATAAATCGCGATATGTGAGTCTGAATTTGCTCGTTGACTGTACTGTCGCGCTCAATTTGTAAATGCTACTGTTTTAATGTTAATCGCGTGTGATGACAACTTGATATGAAATTTTATGGCGGAATATATACCATTTTATATAACTTTACGTTACGCGTTTTTACAGCCTGTATAACCACGGGCATCTGAAGCTATTAGGAATCGAGACGGCAACTATCCAAGTCCTGATATCTTATCACCGTTTATTACCTCGTAGTTTTTTTTTGCAGATACAATGGATTTTAGCAGAATTATGAGCTTTTTTTATTCCTTTGCACAGAATGCCGGCTAGATTATGGGTGGGGTACCCATTTTCCAGTTTATGGGTACCACAACGGTGCCTATTTCTGCCGTGAAGCAGTAATGTGTAAACATTACTGTGTTTCGGTCTGAAGGGCGCCGTAGCTAGTGAAATTACTGGGCAAATGAGACTTACTTCTTATGTCTCAAGGTGACGTGTGCACGTGTAGTGCCGCTCAGAGTTTTTGGGTTTTTCAAGAATCCTGAGCGGCACTGCATTGTAATGGGCAGGGTGTATCAATTACCATCCGTTGAACGTCCTGCTCGTCTCGTCCCGTATTGGCGTTATAAAAAAACTGAAAACTCAAGTGGTTACCCTTAATTCTACTTTTAACATGTGCCCTCTTATTTCATAAGCTTTCTGTCAGTGAAATTCCTCCAGCCGTAACTGAAAATATCCGGGACAAACAAATAGACAGACGTTTGTCTGCTATTTATAATTTATACAAATTGGAACCATTTCTAACATTCGGAGTTATTTGATTTCCTATGGTGTGAGACAGACAGACGTGCTTAAGGTTGATTTTGCTAAGATTTGTGATTGTGCAACACTGACTTCTTCTGTAAACCACTGGACCGGCGGCTGTCAAAGTGCTTTTGTTCCTGTTTGATGTTCGCCATTTTGGCGCTGTTGGCCATGTAGCGAGAGTCTGCGGTACTAAAACTATTGATGACAACCTCAGCAAACATCGATGCATGGTGGGAAACTATTTACAAAAAAAAACTGTGTACTTTATTACGTTGATTCTTGAAGTATAAATAACACGGAAAACGAACGAAATTAATTCAAAATGCAAAAATACTTCAGAGTACTGTACGTTCCTTTGCAGCTATTTGTATTATACGTCAAAATTAGTTCTCTGGACACTCGCGAGTGGCGCTTCAAATTGTCAAATGTTTTATTCACCCTGTTGACAAATTACCAAGACGTTTACGTTACTAGAAAATTGACCGTCGATAACCATGGATCCAGTGCTCTGTCGTCGCTTCATTGTATGTCTTCTACTGCGTCTATCACGGGGAGTGTTCCGGAAAGCTGTTTGACCCATTACCTGCTGCCAAATCCCATTTTCGCACGTCTTCAGCCAAATGCATTCATGGATAGGCTCTCTCACCAACAACCTATATAACACTCGATGGGTAAACATCTCGAGCTGCAGGCAGTCGAAAAAAGCGATTCCTGCACTATCGCAGACTTATCAGCCTAAACAGACCCCACGCCAAATGGACCCAACTAAAAGGTTTAATTGCGGAAAAAGGAGACCCATTACCACCGTGCGGGAATGTAGGCGTTACTTCCAAAAATGTGGAATGAGCTTCATATGTAGGATACGACGTGGGTTTCAAAGAAGAGCGTACACCTTCCTAAAAGGCCAACAACGCTTTGCTTGGTGTTGCAGAATGTCGCCTACATTGTATCCCTGTTCCACATACTCTTTGGTAACCTAATGTAGTATATTGCATTCATTTGTCATTTGTTTTTGTGAATTGGCAAATATAAAACTTGTTACCTACACGTGAAAATGAACCTAACACTACAAACACTACTGAAGATAATTTTCGGTCAATGATTTATTATGACTTTCGTTGTGGGCTTACTCAACAACAAAACTATGATAGACTGCGATTAGCTTTTCTTCAGGAACGGAGATTACTTCGAAAAACAATAAAAGTATTGGCATCTTTCTACATTAAGCCGTTTTTCATTTTCTAAACATTTTCAGTTTTACCTTGGTAGCTCTAGTTCTACTTGTCTTCTTGCTATTTGCAACGATTCTGAGTCGCTATCCTTCGAAATGTCTTCAAAAAATTTTTAAGGCGTAGACCTAACATTCAAAAATTATTTTGA